>JAXGGA010005636.1:0-76499 GCA_038373865.1 Uloborus plumipes
CCCCCCCCCCTTTTTTTTTATAACTTCCCCTTTGCATAGGAAACAAAATTAAATTTTGTTTCTTACAGAATTAATCAAAGGAAATATGGGGATCAAAGGAAGTCTTGCGCTCTAAAGGGCCGTATTTTTCTAGCTATGTTGTTTCGCAGTTTATATTTTGAATTATTTATTACTAGCAAAGCAACAACGAATTATTTCCCTGTACTAATTTGGGAACACAGCGTTGCTGCTTTTCCGGTATTTAATCTATTTCATTTTCTTTTTAACTGGAATAATAATTATTATGCAAATGGTATCAGTAAAATAATGTAACTCTTGCTTACTTAAGAAGTTGTATTTTTAATCAATGTGTTCTTTTACTAACTTTTAGTTTGCTTACTGAGATTGTTCGGCTTTTGTGTGTGCGCTCAAGATTCCGTAGTTTCTTGAAATTTATGAACAGTTTTAGGGGAAATTCTACAAACTAACATAGCCGATAATTTTTAAAGAGAAATAATTTTTTTTAAAGAAACATAAAGAATGGAAATAATTTAAAAAAAAAATGTTACTTGAAGCATATCATGCACTGAAACTATAGTAAAGAGCAAAAAAAGCATTCACATCATTAAACTACTTATGTGAATTTCAAAACATTTAATTTATGATTCCTAATTACTACTTCGATTTTGATACTATAATCCTTCGCTTGAATGAAATATTTAGATTAAATCCCTAAACAAAATAACATTCGCTCAAGGAAGATTCAGTGATTTCACATACGATAGTGAAACTCTCTCGGATGTACAACATTTTTCTTGCACAAACATTCCGATGTTTAATTGACCCTGCAGATTAGATAGTTTCATTGTCAATAAACAATTATTTTCCAAAATGTACCTTTGTGGAATGCTACTGGGTCATTCCATAGAAATATCAACCTCAGCCGAAGAAAAAAAAATACCCAAGTGAAAAAAGTTTCAATAAATAAATAAATAAATAAAAATCATACAACATAAGAAGTAAAACAAAATTGAAAAAGTATTGTAATTATCACTGAGATTAGCCAGAATAAATAGTTTGTAGTGTGTTTACTGCTTGTTATTCGATGGTTACGTTAGTCACGTTACGTTAGTCACACTCCATCTTGAGTAAAAGGGACACTTAAGACTAAAAAAAATTAAGATTTAATAAATGCGTTTTATATTTTTAAAAGCTAACTTTACACATTTTTCAAATATATCATTCAATTTTTAACATTTGCTTAACTTTGAGAAAAGTTTGCCTCACAACATGAGCATTAATTTTTAGGGTTGCAAAAATGTTACATTAGTCACGCTGCTATTTTGGTTGAAAAAATATCTACTGTCGGTAATTTTGTTTTAAATTCTTAGCAAAAATGATACATAGATACCGTGTACATTGTAAATCCACCAGCATAACTAAAACATATTTTTTATCCTTTAAGTTACAAGTAAAAACAGTTACAAAATCAGCTCTGAATGTTACGTTAGTCACTATGGAAGGACCCTACTGCATTCACTACTGTTTCTGTAAATATAGCTTTTCCTTCATATTATTCCTTTAAAGGAGAAGCAATTTCAGTAAGTTTTGTTTCGATTTTTTTCGAGCATTAAGTTTTGAAATTGCGTGACACTTTGATGGATTGCGAGAAACAAGTGTCCAAGATTCTCACAAGAACATGGCTTACAAATAAGGATTTCTTTCCTTTTTTTAAAGATACAAGCGTAATATCTGCGACTTTTTTCTGTGAAGTGTTCTGTTATTTTTGAAAATCGCTTTTTTTCTTTCTCCGATAATATCTGCTTTGTGTAATTTATTTATAATCTAGTATCTCTCTGATGTTACCTATACGTTACCAACAATAAAATTTGGTCCTCATAGTAGGCGAGATTTTAAACAGTACTGGAAAATCTTAATTTTAATTTCACATATTTTTTTTTTCAAATATCACTTTATAATAAACAGTTCTTCAAAAAGAAAAAAAATTGTAATTAGTTTTCATTTCTAATCGAACGTTTTTAATTATAATGGTGATATATAAGAAGATTAAAGTAGTTTGTGCGCCATAACAAAATCTGATTATATATTGTAATCGTTGTGATGTATTTTAGAAAAGTTTGATGAGCACGAAAAATGCTTCTATGTAGTTTATCTATTAATAAAAAAAAGAATGTCTTCGTATTTTATCTTTTTTCGTACATTTAAAAACTTCGGAATTTCATGGTTTATAAATTATGAGCCTGTTTAAAAATAGTCATTGAATGATGTATTCAGAAAAGTTGTTGAATTTTGCAAGTAGAATTTTGTCCCCCTAATCTACGATAATTCATTTATTCACTTTAAAATCATGAACTGGCGAAAAATGTTTTTTACCTTGTATGGCGGAAAAAAAACTGTGCAAAAAAGAAGAGGCAATTTTTTTCATGAATGAAATGGCAAATTGGCGCACATCATATCACAACGAGTAATTTTCAAGTAAAAATTGTTGTTTTAGAATAAATAAGAATATTATTGCACCTTTTGAGTTTTTTGAAGTGTTAGTTCAGAAAAAAATCATTTATCTTAGCGTTCTCGTGTCACTAAATATACCTACAAACATAAAGAAATCGGTTCCTTAAAATTTAAAATAAAAGATTTAGATAACTGACACCTATATAGTTTGGCATCCCTTTTAAAAATATATTTTTATTCTATACCAAATATATATGCTCAAATAAAGATGCATTTAAAGATATCAGTTCTTATCTCGCAAAATTAATGAAATCATTGTAGGATATTTAATTTTTTGTGTTTTAATATAAGGTGTGTATTTTGTGTTGCCAGGGAAAATATTCATTAAATCATACAGGTGCAAGAGTTAACTCATATTATCTAAGTTTTTCGATCATAATCTCAAAATTCCAATCGCCGAAAGAGAAAAAATATATTTCCTTAAGAACAGCAAGAAATTTAAGTAGTAAAAAGTTACCGTCATGCTGATGAAATATCAAATTCTTTGAACTCACAGCATTATTCATTAAACAGATGCTTTTTTACTACCTCTTTTAATCTAAGCATTTACCCTTTTTATTACTTTTTAACGATATCATAAAACTCAAAGAAGCAACGATAAGCTTTTATCTCATACACAAATATGCACACTTCACGGTTTCCATAAATTTAAATAGTCCTGCATACTGTGTCGCATAATGTCTGAATTCAAACGGCTGTTCCAACAATGCTTTTTATTCCCTTTTAAATGCCATAAAATCTGATGAATTGAAAAGTTAAATACGAAAAAATAATATTGCTTTCGCTGCTGGTAGTTTCTGCGTCGTTCTCTCTTTTTATTTTTTATTAATACAGTAGGGGGCGGTCCACAAATGATGCTATGCTTAGAAGGGAGGGCGTTTCGCAAAACTGTGACAGCTTATGACAGGAGGGAGGCTGAATGCAGAAGTGAAACATTACGCACTTTTTATAAAAATGTTTATGAAAAATTGTGTGACATGTGACAAAAGTGGGATGGGGTAAGGTCAAAAATAATATTACTTTTGCTGTTGTGACATAAGGAATAGTTATTTAAAAAATTTTCAAAGAGTGAGACATTATTTACAAGCTACCCTAAACAACTTATTTTCAATTGTTACCTCAAAACTTTTGAAAGCAAAGCTTACGTGTAGGGTTTGGCACTGTGGCTTTAACTAAGGGCCCTGCTCCACATTGACGTAAAGCAGACAAATAAAGCAAAAGCGTAAAATGGATTACATAGTGTTCCTATGGAAAGTACCCGGATTTTCGGTTTCTGCCTTCGGTTTCGGTCGCGTTTTACGCTGATGTGGAGCAGGGCCCTTACAGTTCTTCTTAACTTAGTAACGGCAACAGCACATATGCAATGGTTAATATCTACTTATATTAAAAACTGAGTATCTTTCTAACTATCTTTCTAACTATCTTTCTAACTATCTTTCTTTCTAACTATCTTTCTTTCTAACTATCTTTCTATGTCACGCTTCTTTCTCCTGAACGCCAATGAACTGAAAGTCGAACCAGGTACCGATAGATAGGTAATTTTTCAAGCTTCATTAGTTTCAATCTATATAATTATACGATTTTAATTAGCGAAGATATCAATTAATAAGTAGTCAAGTTTAAAGCGATTAAGCCTAATAAATGATTAAATATGAAATCCATTCTTGCATTGCAAAACGTGGTTGCCATGCCATGAAACAATAATAAAAATGAAAATGAGAATTTTGAATGAAGGCTTAACTAAATCAAACACGAAACTCATAAGCGGGCGACTTACATAGTATTTTTATCGCTAGCTACTTGTAATATTTTGAAACATTCATTTGTTGAAGAGCCATCTACTTATATTAAAAACTGAGTATCAATGTCTGCTTTTTCTCCTTTGAGCGAGCTGAACCAAGGGCGGATCCAGCTTCTGGTTAAGGAGGGGGTCATTTTCGGAAAGGGGGGGTCAAAGTGTAATTTTTGTGCAAAAATGGGGTGGTTTGGCAGTTTTTTAGTAAAATAAGTCCCAAAAATGCAATTTTTTGCTATATTTGGTCGGTTAAGGGGGGGGGGGGTCATGATCCCCATGACCCCACTCTGGATCTGCGCCTGAGCTGAACTTACTGAAACTTTCCTCACCATCTTGAAGGCGCGAAGCATCTCAATAATTCGAATGATTTTTTTTATACAGGAAAAAAGTAAAGGCGTGAAGCGCCTGTTAGCGAGCCGCCTTGGCGGGGAGTAGTTTCTTGACATTTTCCTCACTACTTTCAGGGCACGAAGTGCCCGTGCAACGCCGGGCCACGTTCGTGGTACGTCTTGAAATCGAATGAACATTAAATTATATCAAATAAAACTTCAGAATGAGGTAAAAGTTACAGAGGGGGGACGTTATGCATCAACATGCCGCAGGAAGCTAATCTAGCTGCCCTGGCAGCTAGTCTACTTATATTAAAAACTGAGTATCTTTCTTTCTAACTATCTTTCTATGTCACGCTTCTTTCTCCTGAACGCCAATGAACTGAAAGTCGAACCAGGTACCGATAGATAGGTAATTTTTCAAGCTTCTTTAGTTTCAATTGATATACACTGAAGTGACAAAAGTCATGGGATAGCAATATGCAAATTTTCAGATGGCAGTAGCATCGCATAGAACAGGTATAAATGCGCAGTGCTTTTACAGAGCTTTCATTTCTGTTCAAGTTATTCATGTGAAGAGGTTTTAACGTGATGATGACCGCACGACGTGAATTAACAGACTTTGAACGCGGAATGTTAGTTGGAGCTAGACGCATGGGTCATGCCATTTCGGAAATCGTTAGAGAATTCAACATTCCCAGATCCACTGTGTCAAGAGTGTGCCGAGAGTATGAAATTTCAGGCATAACATCCCACCATGGACAGCGCAGTGGTCGACCGCCTGCACTTAAAGATCGAGACCGGCGACGTCTGCAAAGAGTCGTAAATTCTAACAGACAAGCAACACTGCGTCAAATCACCGTAGAAATCAATGTGGGACGTACAATGGACGTGTCTGCTAGAACTGTGCGGAGAAATTTGGATTTCTTGGGCTATTCCAGCAGAAGACCGACTCGAGTGCCTTTACTGACAGAACGACATCGCTTGCAGCGACTCTCGTGGGCACGTGAGCATATCGGTTGGTCCCTAGATGAATGGAAAACCGTGGCCTGGTCCGATGAGTCACGATTTCAGCTGGTAAGAGCCGATGGTAGGGTTCGAGTGTGGCGCAGACCCCACGAAGCCATGGACCCAAACTGTCAGCAAGGCACTGTTCAAGCTGGTGGTGGCTCCGTAATGGTGTGGGCTGTTTTTTCATGGCATGGACTTGGTCCTCTAGTGCGACTGGACCGAACATTGACTGGAAATGCTTATGTGCAGCTACTTGGAGATCACTTGCAGCCATTCATGGACTTCATGTACCCAAACAACGATGGGATTTTTATGGATGACAATGCGCCATGTCACCGGGCCACAACTGTTCGCAATTGGTTTGAAGAAAATTCTGGACAATTCCAACGAATGATTTGACCACCTAGATCGCCCGACATGAATCCCATTGAGCATTTATGGGACACCATCGAGAGGTCTGTTCGTGCCCAAAATCCTGCCCCATCAACGCTTTCACAATTATGGACGTCTATCGAGACAGCATGGCTCAATATTCCTGCAGAAGACTTCCAACGACTTGTTGAGTCCATGCCACGTCGAGTTGTTGCACTTCGCCGGGCAAAAGGAGGGCCGACACGATATTAAGAGGTATCCCATGACTTTTGTCACTTCAGTGTAATTATACGATTTTAATTAGCGAAGATATCAATTAATAAGTAGTCAAGTTTAAAGCGATTAAGCCTAATAAATGATTAAATATGAAATCCATTCTTGCAAACCGTCGTTTCTATGAAAGTGATAACAATGATAATGAGAATTTTGAATGAAGGCTTAACTAAATCAAACACGAAACTCATAAGCGGGCCACTTACGTAGAATTTTTATCGCTAGCTACTGGTAATATTTTGAAACATTTATTTGTTGAAGAGCCATCTACTTATATTAAAAACTGAGTATCTATGTCTGCTTTTTTCCTTTGAGCGAGCTGAACTTACTGAAACTTTCCTCACCATCTTGAAGGCGCGAAGCATCTCAATAATTCGAATGATTTTTTTTATATAGGAAAAAAGTAAAGGCGTGAAGCGCCTGTAAGCGAGCCGCCTTGGCGGGGAGTAGTTTCTTTAAATTTTTTCTCACTACTTTCAGGGCACGAAGTGCCCGTGCAACGCCGGGCCACGTGCGTGGTATGTCTTGAAATCGAATGAACATTAAATTATATCAAATAATATAACTTCAGAATGAGGTAAAAGTTAGAGAGGGGGGACGTTATGCATCAACATGCCGCAGGAAGCTAATCTAGCTGCCCTGGCAGCTAGTCTACTTATATTAAAAACTGAGTATCTTTCTAACTATCTATGTCACGCTTATTTCTCCTGAACGCCAATGAACTGAAAGTCGAACCAGGTACCGATAGATAGGTAATTTTTCAGGCTTCATTAGTTTCAATCTATATAATTATACGATTTTAATTAGCGAAGATATCAATTAATAAGTAGTCAAATTTAAAGCGATTAAGCCTAATAAATGATTAAACTTCCAAGACATTTTTTCTTACCGTTGCCATTTTGAATTAAAACGTTAATTAAATTATTGAACTATTTAAAATTCCAAGATATTTATTTCTTTCCGTTGCGATTTTAAGGCAGGAATTCAAGTGAAACACGGACGATCGCAACTCACCAATGCAATCGCAAATTCCAAAATTTGGATTCAAGTGAAACGAATTCACTTGAATTCGACTTACAGTAGCGGTTGCAATATGCGATCGCCTCGAAGCGACTGCAATGGTGTTTCACTTGAATTCGGCCCTAAATTAAAACGTTAATTAAATTGAACTTTTTAAAATGAAAGAGTGTATTTTTTTCCATTGTCATTTTAAATACGTGTTATAACAAAGTTCTAACAATTGTTTTTATTCTAATTATTAATGACATATTTTTTCTCAGGTACCATTTTGAAAATGTGTTTTTAAATAAAATTGCAATTGCTGTTTTTAGAAGGGACTTTTTCTGGCTGCGATCCATAAGTAGTCAAATTTAAAGCGAATGTTTAATTAATAAGTAGTCAAATTTAAAGCGATTAAGCCTAATTAATGATTAAACTTCCAAGACATTTTTTCTTACCGTTGCCATTTTGAATTAAAACGTTAATTAAATTATTGAACTATTTAAAATTCCAAGATATTTATTTCTTTCCGTTGCGATTTTGAATTAAAACGTTAATTAAGTTGAACTTTTTAAAATGAAAGACTGTTATTTTTTTCATTGTCATTTTGAATACGTGTTATAACAAAGTTCTAACAATTGTTTTTATTCTAATTATTAATGACATATTTTTTCTCAGGTACCATTTTGAAAATGTGTTTTTAAATAAAATTGCAATTGCTGTTTTTAGAAGGGACTTTTTCTGGCTTCGATCCAAATATTAAAAGAACTTTTTCGTTTAGAATTTTGCAATTAATTTTACCGGAAGAAAGCGGTTTGGAAATAATTGTTTTTGGAAAGGAATTTTATTTGTAATTTAAGGAGAGTGCTAAGTATGCGCTACTTGACATCGTCTTTATTTCTGAGGAAGCATGTGCAAATAATTCGATTGATTCTTTGATGCAGGAAAGCTTTTTAGCGAGCCGCTTTAGCGGGGAGTAGTTTATTAAACTTTTCCTTGGTACTTTAAAGGCGAGCCGCCTTGGCGGCGAGTAGTGAATTGAAACTTTCCTCGCTACTGTAAAGGCGAGCCGTCTTGACGGCGAGTAAACTGTTTAAACTTTCCTCATTTCTTTAAAGGCGAGCCGCCTTGGTGGCGAGTAGTTTTCTCAAACTGCCTTCACTACATTACAGCCCGTGCAACGCCGGGCTACGCAGCTAGTCTACTTATATTAAAATCTGAGTATCTATCTTTCTATGTCACGCTTCTTTCTCCTGAACGTCAATGAACTGAAAGTCGAACCAGGTACCGATAGATAGGTAATTTTTCAGGCTTCATTAGTTTCAATTTATATAATCATACGATTTTAATTAGCGAAGATATCAATTAATAAGTAATTTAAAGCGATAATGATTAAACTTCCAAGAGATTTATTTCTTACCGTTGCCATTTTGAATTAAAACGTTAATTAAATTATTGAACTATTTAAAATTCCAAGATATTTATTTCTTTCCGTTGCGATTTTAAATTAAAACGTTAATTAAATTGAACTTTTTAAAATGAAAGATTGTTATTTTTTTCCATTGTCATTTTGAATACGTGTTATAACAAAGTTCTAACAATTGTTTTTATTCTAATTATTAATGACACATTTTTTCTCTGGTACCATTTTGAAAATGTGTTTTTAAGGCAGGGATTCAAGTGAAACAGCACTGCGATCGCTTCGAATTGCAATCGCTACTGGAAGTGAATTACATTATCATCAACTTAAATTGGCATGACGTCACTACGGGTGGAGCCAATAAAAGCTCATAAGCACTCGGCGATGTCCTCTTATTCGCCAAGTAGGCTGTGACGTTTTATCTAGCTCTTTTTTCATAGGCAAACGTCACGCTGACGTCACGATGTTTTTATCAAGAAACGTTCGAATGTAATTCATTTCCAGTCGCGATTGTAATTTGCGATTGCCTGTTTCACTTGAATCCCTGCCTAAATAAAATTGCAATTGCTGTTTTTAGAAGGGACTTTTTTTGGCTGCGATCCAAATATTAAAAGAACTTTTTCATTTAGAATTTTGCAATTAATTTTACAGGAAGAAAGCGGTTTGGAAATAATTGTTTTTGGAAAGGAATTTTATTTGTTATTTAGGGAGAGTGCTAAGTATGCGCTACTTGACATCGTCTTTATTTTTGAGGAAGCATGTGCAAATAATTCGATTGATTCTTTGATGCAGGAAAGCTTTTTAGCGAGCCACTTTAGCGGGGAGTAGTTTATTAAACTTTTCTTTGGTACTTCAAAGCCGAGCCGCCTTGGCGGCGAGTAGTTTATTGAAACTTTCCTCGCTACTGTAAAGGCGAGCCGCCTTGACGGCGAGTAAACTGTTTAAACTTTCCTCATTACTTTAAAGGCGAGTCGCCTTGGTTGCGAGTAGTTTTCTCAAACTGCCTTCACTACATTACAGCCCGTGCAACGCCGGGCCACGCAGCTAGTATATTCATTATTTACTGCCCTTACAGTAACCATAGTGCTTTAGTCAATTAAGCAACGCGTATTTCTTTACGAAACTTTTTTGTCAACCGTTCATTTTGTAACATAACACAGCGGAGATTTTGTAATCGCTTCCGTACTGGTCGACATGTTGATATTCTAGCTAATCTAATTGTATTATCTCTTATATGAAGCTCTTTCGGAACTCACTACATCAAATTTTCTAGGAGTTATCCTTGCTATTCTGGAAAGGGATTGAAAAATTTTTCTTTCCCTTTGTAATAACGCCAGTGGACAAGGACTGTTATTTGGATAATATAATTTTTGTATTTATTTATTTATTTATTTTTACCTAAATTTTAGTGCATTATTAATCGCGCTGTAAGTAAATTACACTGAATTTTATTTGTAATATGTGAGAAATATAAAATTTTAAACTTTTTTTACAAAACTAATGCGTTAAAGTTTTACAAAATTGAACACCTTTCTGCCTTACCCAGCATATTTTACTAGTTTACTATTAAATATCGGAAGTTTCTCCCAGACATTTTCCACTCCAGAACCATCGTCCTTTTTTCAATTAAATAAATGATCTATTCAAAATGGAACTAGGGTAGTTTCGACCAGTGAATAACCCCTTGTATATCTTTTCTTTTTTCATGTAAGGTTTGAAAAATCTCTTTTCTTAAAGTAATTGGCACTAGAGAAAACCTATTGTAACAGACTAACAATCGCAGAGAGAAAAGTGGCCTTGCTGTTTTAAAAAAGCTGTAAACAATCATTTAAATTGGTGTTTATACAATGAATATGATGGCATAAATAAGGTTAAAGGAAGTTACTTTCTGCAAAATAGTTGCTTACAAATGACGCATTATTTTTTATAAGCAAAAGTAACACAAATTACCATTGTTTCGACATATCTTTATATTTATGCTTAGTGAGTATAAAATCAACTGAAAATATTGATGAAAACAATTTATTAAACACAACAGGAGTGTAGAAGTAATTCGCTTACAAATTTGTTTTGGTCCACATCGTAAATGTAAAATAAAAGCAATTTACATGCGCATCAGACTAGTAGATAACTCACGACGTACACACAAGGAATTAACCGCCAGATTTGAAATTTATTCACTTTTTGAATTTTAAGTTACTATGTAGTAATAAAACGAATATAGCATACGAACTGCAAAGGAAGCGATGCTTAACCTCTGACACATGGGCTACATGTGGCGTGACCCGTCAAGTTTATCGATCCAGTCAACAAAAGGTGACATTAGCGTGGAATTACCCATACTTCCTTTTTATATATTTTCAGAAAGTAACCGAGTAGAAAATGCGGCGTTTGTATTCTGGTTGAGGGTGCTCACTCACTGGGTGGGTAGACTGTTTCTCATTTCAATCCATTGAAAAGAAAAAAAAATCTGAAACAGGATTTCAAAAAAAAAAAAAAAAGCTCTAACCTACAGATTTCATGCTGTAGTTTTTGCTCTAGAGCGGCCACAAAAATTAGTCCCACACATACAGACAGTCAGACGTTTTCCAAAAGTAGTCAAAATGAACTTGGCCACACCTCGAAACATGCAAATTCTTCAAATTCCGAAATTCGAAAATTTTCACGAATCCAATATGTTCTTCTATATATTAGACTAGCTGACCCGGCCACGCGTTGCTGTGGCTAAGGTATGGGTTAAACTATAATGTTTCTATAGAAACGAAAAACTTTATTACCGTTACAGAGATCAACTTTAAATAAATATGAATTTGAGGTCAAAATATGAAAACAATGGAACAAAATATTCCTAAGTTTGCTAGAAACAAAAAATCAACAAAAAATGTAGCATTTTAGTACTTACCAGGAAAGTACTCGACTTAAGTAATAATGAAAAAAGTTAAAAATGGTACTATTCGAAAGAGCATACTGAGACATGTCTTTGACCCAAAGATCAAGTGCCCTCGTCCCCTCGTTTTCGAGATAAGGGGTCTTAAAGTCGGCCGAAAATGAGCCAAATTTGAAGACTTGTCAAGAAATTGAAGCTAGCTACAGATTCTCCCTTCCGCTGCTTGCTTGACATCGCATCATTTCCATGTTTGGTCATTCGCAAAGAAAGTAAAAGATGTTTAACGTTAACCCTTTCCTTGTATGAGCTAAAATAAAGAGTGCTGATCAAGATTATGTCCAAGTAGCACACTTCGTTTTTTAAAGGTTGTAAAATGGTTATTTTGTAACAACCGCTTAGAAACGTTTATAAAACGGCTAAAGGTTATTTGTGCTACCTGGGTGATGTGGAAAGCAGAGAGCTTTATCCACAGGAGCGAAAACTTTACAAAGAAGTTAAAGTTTTATCTTTTTACGATTTATAACAATACATTTTAGAATTTTAGTTATTTGAAGTTTTTTTACTGAACTAAGTTGTATGTGTTAATTATTATAAGTTAAAATATATTGCACGTGTTTCTAAATGATTAATTCGGGATAATTAAATAAGTCTGAAAAGCAGCTAATATGAGTTCATGTACAAAAAATGAAAGAAATAATCTTTGGGGTAGAAATTAAATTGTCATGGATTATGATATCAGTTCTTATTTAAAAAAAAATCGATACAAGAAGTTTCACTATCTGCCAACTCTTGGCAAAAACATTTATTTTTTTAAAATTGAAATCGAGAAAAAAAATAATTTTTAAAAGAAAACGAATTAGTAAATATCAATAGCTGCAAAATTATATCCACGTTGGAAATTACATCAATGGTAGAGGGAAATAATTATTTCCATTCTTAAAATATACTAATAGAGTCGGCATTCATTGTAAAAACCACTGCCGTTCAAACAAATTGGTTACTGTAGCGAAAAGTCTCTGTAACGTAAATGTAAAACATATTGCATGTTAATTTCGTACTGTTTAAAAACACTACACTAACTTTTACTAGTTCTGCTATATGTTCAACGGGTAGGAAAAGACTAACAAAATTGTGAATCAATACAAGTTTTAGCTTACTTTTCTGTAAAAGTAGAAAATAGGTGAAAAAAAATCATCAATGAAGGCCTGATGCACTGGAAAAAAAACCGCTCAAAACAATTGAGTCGAAAAAGCACAACTTAATAAAAATAATTAAATACACGGAGAAATTTAAAATAGGAAAGTTGGGTTTTGAGCTGCGGAAACTGTGTACCTGTCAGTCTGTCTATTGGTCAGTTTTTCTGCCCCCCCCCCCCCACAATAACTTTTGAGTGCATAGTCCGATTCGATTTTTTTTTAATCGAAAGATCTCAGTGAGGACAATACACTTCCATATTCGACTTTTTGATTTGAATAATATTTCATTCAATTTCGAATTTCCAATTTTTTTCCCCTGTCCTCACTGGTTTTTTTTTCGAAATATCTCAGAGCAAACACCTCATTCCTGTTTGATTTTTTTTTTATTTGAACATTTTCATTTAATTTTGAGCTTTTTTTTTTTTTTTTTGAAAGACTATTCTTACATACCCAGTGATGTAATTGACAAAAATGTTTAGGAGAACTCACTTTGAGTTATAGGGGACCCACCAAAAGAAAAGTGGTTTGAAAAAATTTATATTTGCAATTTTTACAATTAAAAACCCCAAATATACCCCCCCCCATTATACAGAATTGTACGAACACTTAAAAACATAATTAAAAAAAAACAGGAGGTTCAGTTGTCACCTCCTGTTGACAAGGGTCCCTTAACAAGGGGGACTCCCCTTAAACAAGGGACTTGCTTTAATCGTAAATAGTACGATAAAATTTAATTTTGATGTGTTATTTAAAATTGTTTTTCCTCTTTAAAAAGCTCTCTGCTTTCCATGTCATAGGCTTGATAGTAGCTTTTTGCTTTAACTCGCACAGGTAAAGTAAAAGATTATTGTAAAGCAGTCTTTCAAAAGCTTTGCAGATGACCAAAAATGGGAATCAAGTTTCCCTTTGGACGCAAATAGTGTAATCGCACCGCAGCTTCCAGTTTCATTATAACTCGCTAAAATTGGCGATTTTTCAAAAAAAAAAAAAAAAAGCTGACTTTAGGACCTTATATTTCGATAACGGGGGCGCGAGGGCAAAAACGCGTGCGTCCAGAAACATGTTTTACAATGCTCTTTCGATTGGTACTCATTAAAAAAAAATTCATTATTCCATGATCGCGTACTTTCCTGGTTAGAAATATTATATTTAAGCTTGTAACAATTGAGTTAATTAAAAATTTGCTAATTGCTATTGTAACATTTTATTTTTTAATGTAACATTTTATTTTTTAATAATGTAGGTAGGGTAGATAATTAACCAATATTATTTGTTATTTTTTGAATTATAAGCATTTTTAATTTCAGTTTAATTCAACACTAATCGGTGCACAATATTCTTTGTTAATCTGTCTCTTGTAAACAAAAAAAGATTAGACTGTTTTCCCACACGGGAGCAAGCGACCTATAGTTGCCCATGGGGAAAAAATGGATTTTCTAAATCTAAACCGCAAATTGACATTGTTTGTCCTTGGGACTTATTAATGGACATGGCGAAAGCTAAACGAATGGGAAACTGTAGCCTTTTGAAGGGTATTGAAGATTTTGACGGTGTCATTGAGAGACGTGGCAACAGAACTACTTCATCTTTAAACTTGATAGTCAAAATGATTGCCTCAATAATGTTCCCGGTTATTTTTTTGATAACTAAACGCGAACCATTGCATAATCTCGGTGGATTTAAATTACGTAGAAGAACTATGGGTAAACCAATTTTTAACCGCAGATTATGTGGTATGGTATTCCGGGTATGTTTAAAGAATTTTAGCCAAGAATACAGAAAAGCTGGTAGCTAAATAGATATTTTGCAATAAAAAATATATTGCGGTCCTAAATTGAGATAAAAACTATCCTATCATTTAGGTTGGACCAAACTGAAACTGCGTACAAAATTTGGTTAAAATCGGTTCAGTAGCTGAGGAGTCCATTGGCCACAAACACAGGGACACGTAATTTTTATATATTATAAGAAAGATTATGACTTGATTACTGCGCTCCAGAAGCTGCCAGAACATGTGCTTTATGTCGCTCAGCCATGGAGGTGTCAAAAAAGGCTTAGTAAAAAGGCTTAGCCAAGAACACAGAAAAGCTGGTAGCTAAATACATAATATGCAATAAAAAATATATTGCGGTCCTAAATTGAGATAAAAACTATCCTATCATTTAAGTTGGACCAAACTGAAACTGCGTGTAAAATTTGGTTAAAATCGGTTCAGTAGCTGAGGAGTCCATTGGCCACAAACACAGGGACACGTAATTTTTATATATTAAGATATAGAAATTATATATATTAGGTATAGAAGAGAAAGTAAAAATAATGGCGCATATCGTTTAAAAAAATTACTGTCATGTGCCAAATTCTACAGATTTGGCGATGTTATGAATTTATGAAAATGAAATTGAGCCAATATATACATTCGCTGCTTGGACTATGATAAAGGACCCTATGTTAAAGGAGATAGAGAGAGATCAAATGTGTAAACAATCCGAAGCTTTAATACAAATTTCCTAAGAATAAGTACAAGAATAAAAAATAATGTCCTCTTTCGCCAAATATTTCCTATTGCGGCGTGATTTAACTTCTGCACCAAATAAACCTCCTTTATTTCCCTTTTTAACTGCTTAACACATTACAAAAAGGAAGGAGAATCAGCGTTCACCACGCACACAGTTGTTAACAGATGGCAAATGCCTGGAGCCCATAAATTGTTCTTACCATGATTTCCCCCGGGCTGATAAGAGCCACAATTTGCAGCAGTCTGAGTATTTATATTCCCTTTTAAGTATTACTGAAAAGATTGCGAGAATTCGCGGAAAAATGAGCAAATTTTCCATGCCATAATAAAATGCCGCTTCATGAATTTTTTCCTCCCTTTTTTTATACAAAAACAAAATGTGAAATACTCTACGCGCATAAAAACGAATCTGGGTCGTTGTTTTAAACTGTCACATTAAATGTTGTTTTTAGTGATAGATTCATGATTTACTGTATTATATAAATAATTTCAAAAGACATTCCCTGTTGTAATTTTAACTGCCTGAAAGATATCTTCCTTTTTAAAAATGACGTATTTTTAAATAAGCATTATTTTAGAAGCTTTGTTTTGACCGAATGAATATAACTAACTGAATGCTATACTACAAGCTAACTGAATGCTATATTTTTCATCAAATGTTCAGCAATAGATAACAAGAGTCGAGCACACTATTAAATACTTATGAGTTTATTATTTCATAATTTAAAAGAATTTTATGCAGTTCTGAATAAAATGCAGCTTGTTAATAGTATCTGATTCCGTATTCACACTTTTGACAAAATTTGTGACAAGAACTGTAAATTTTCCATTCTTCTTGTGTTTTTAAAGTGAGGGAAAACATTTTTCAAACGCCTTATTTACTATTAATTTTTTGCAATAAATTAAGGTGAATGACTAGTAGTGGTTAGGTTTGTTTTGTATTGTCAGTATCAAGCTTGTAATCGATTTAAAAAAAACACCATCTGTGAATCCTTAAAATGACATCTTTCAGGAACACGCCCACTACATTTGACCACACTACTACGCACAACATAGGTTTTATCTATATTTGGGAGAAAATGTTCAAAAAGAGGAGAAAAAAAAAGAAATTTTCCATCGGATTTTACATTCTGTAGGTTTTTTTTTTTTGCTAAGGGGCTAATATTATGATTCTTGTCAGATCAGTTTTATTCGTACGCATTTATCCTTAGCTTTTTTCATATCTTGCAATCATTTTCTTTTTCTATAATTAAGATACTTAAGATTCTTTCAAGTTGATGTGCCCATAACTAGTTAAGTTAAAAGTATTTCAGTTATAGTCACACATATGACCATAATGGATTTTTGATTTTCTTTTATTTATTTCTTACTCAAAATTGTTAGTTAGAATTCGCAACTCCAGAGCTTCGAATGCGCTACTTTGTGGTGATTTGGAAAATTACAGATAAAATAGAAATACGAAACCATCGCTCAGACCACTAAAGGCCCGGTTTCCTAGGAGTGAAATCGTCGATCTCTGGCGAGGCGACAGACGCCGCCGCCTTCTGCGCATGCGCCTGAGGCGCAGATTGACGTCGCTTCATGCCACGTTCCAATCAAACTGGTTCTGATTCCAGCGTGCGTCGCGCCCGGCGTCAGCGACGATTCTAGGAAACCAACCCTTAAGCCACTGAAGCATCTGTGTCACAGGTGATGCGAGCAGTATGTACTCAAGCACGTTGCTGCTGCCGTTTCGCTCCTCAAAAATCAAGCTTTCTCCATGTCTCATCGGATAAAACCAAAATTCTGATTTCACAGCATGAAATGCTTTCAGATACGTTTCAAGCTGCTGTGATCACAACACGAAGTAATCTCAGATCATTTACAGCTGCCCTAAATGGGAAAATGGTGCCGTAAGAATAGCATCATGTTTTCCCATTGTATTAAAACATGCTTACCGCTACACAAAAATAAATGAGAGGTAACCCTATTTGTTATTGCTTACTTGTGATGTGAGGTTCCAAAAGAGCCCATGTTCCATCTGAAGTTTAAAAAAAAAGAAAGAAGGAAAGAAAGAAAGAAAACGGAAAGTAAAAAGTAACCACTTAGAATGAGGCTTTGGCTCCTTTTCTCCTTTCCATGCTCAAAATATTTTCCCATTTCGAAAAAGAAAATACCTTTTGTCTGCGAAACATACTCATAAAATATATTTTTTAATTTATGCGTTATTGCGTCATTCACTCAAATTAAATGTGTCACTTTATTTTCTCACATAAAACAATGTATAATATTTTGTACAATATATTGCTTTTTTATCGCTTTGCTCTCCAGACAGATTCAACCAACTCTTAGATTCCCTTTTAACACCATCGCAACAGAAACCAAAATGATCTTTAGCTCCGTACGTAAACGTTAACTGGTAAAGGCAGCAAAATATAAATTATTCTTCACCACATGATTTCCCAGTGGATGCCACAACAATAAATTCAACGAGAACACACTTGCACTTAATTCTTAAATATTAAAACGTCTGCAGGAAAATCCGGAGCAAATGCGGGAGAACACATTTGCTAATGAGAACTCGCTGCTGAAATTTTTACTGCTAAACCAAAAATGGCATTCGCACTTATTGTTTCGAAGAGGATCAATGAATCTGGAGATTTTTGTGACCTTTTTTACGAAAAGAGGAGCTTTTACGACTTATTTTTATGAGCCTCTGTGGAGATTTTTCAAAATTAGAAAGCAATACCACCGCCTTAAATGTAGCTAGACGTTTAAATGACTTTTTCTGCTAGTCAAAGTTCGCAACTTATTGCTTCCTCGCCAGTGTGAAGCTCTTAGCATTTGTTTTCTAAATGGAAAATGGAGAACTTGGTTTTCTATGAGCTTCAGTCAATATTAATATGCAACAAGCGTAGTTTTAGCGACTGCGTAGCTGTTTTAAAGCTTTAAAAACCCTTTGGCTCTCGGTTTCTAGCTTTTCAGTTAGAGATTTCCTTTTGCTAATATTTTGTGAACAGTTCCCAAACAGACATTTCCGCTATTTTCTGTATTTGAGCTGCCTTTTTTTCGTTGCTATTTCACTTTTATCTTCATTTCTTTATAGTAAGAAGCATTATGTTTTTCTTGGCGTGATTTGATTTCGTTTCAAGTTTTTACCGTTTCTAAACATGAATAGTTAGGAAGAAATTTTTATCGACTAAATCTTCAGGTATTTGTTCAGAGGAAATCGGAAACTCTGAATCAAAGTCTTCATCATGACGAGAGGATAATGAAAAGATATCTACTACGGCTTTTTTTTTTTTCATTTTACCTTTATTTCATCTTAAGAAGAAAGGAAAAGACTACATGCATAGTTTTAAGGCATAAAAATTAGAACATTTGCGAAAAGAGAGATAGAAAACAGCACAAGATGTAATTCAGAGGAAAGTCAAAAGCTATTCTAAGACTCTTACTAGAGAAGAAGAAACATTAACGCGACTTTTAAAATCCAAAATGTCTGTGATTTTCCATTCTGCGTTAGTTAATTATAATGTTTTAATTTTTATTTTAATTATTTTGCTTTCTAAGTAATACCAATGTTTATTATAAACTGCTAATTATACTGCGCGGCAAAAAAAGAACAAAGAAAAGAAAAACTATGCATACTTTTTTTAATGTAAAATGACTCCCTGAATTCCAATACAACTTCGTTTCTCCCAATCACCTGCCCGCTTTTTTCGAGATAGTGCCAGCCAATTGTTTTTTACTGTTTGAAAGTTTTATAGCCATTATTTTTACTTGGAGTGTATGAAAGCATTATATTAACGTTAACATTCATCTGAGAGGCTAGAAAGAGGAAAATTCAAAAGCATGAATGTTTTTAATAAGAAGAAATACTGTTTGGGATGTTTTTTCTCTAAAATGCCAGAAATCCAGTAAGTAACCTTTTCGTGTTGTTTACATTTATTCATATTACATTCAAAGATATAATTAAGTTTAAAATTGAAATTATGTATATTTATAATATAGCATTAACGCTTGTTTATATTTCTGGGAATGCACCGCTTTCATTACTTATCAATTCTTGACATTTTATAAGTTCAATCGTCTGTATTATAATTTCAGGTGTCCAGCATAAGTTGAAGGTCTTAGCAAACACGCACACACACTAAAATTAAATATTTCTTATTTTATTTTGCACTATAAATGTACTACTGCTGTATTTCTGTTTCATCTTATTTCTTGAGTTTCATTAATGGTAATTTTAGTGTGTTCAATTCAATAACAAAAATTAATGTATAATGATGTGTTATAATTTACCGATAAAAATTAAATCTTAAGTACTTTATCAGGCCAAAAAAAAAAAAACTGAGATTTAAATATCAGTTTGCTTTAACAAAAACTTATAGTGAAAGCTGCGGATTTTGAAAATACTCATAGTTTTTAGCCATTCTATTCACTTATAATTCATTTTTTTTTATTCAGGGGAAAAACCTAAGCTTTTGTGGAAAAATTTTTGATAAAAAAATTATTTTATACTTCTCCGTCCTTCCATTACCTGTTCTTTGTCCATTGAAAGTCTCCAGACTGCATCTTCAAACACAATTTAACCTCTTAAAGCATTAAACTAGAAGTTTAAACAAAAGACTATTTTATTCATTTAGTTCTTTGCTCAAAAGAGCCCTAAACTAAAAATAGAACGTCTCTTGCCAGGACTTTTTTTTTTTCACGAATCGAGTATTAGGGCAAACAAGAATATTTTTATGTTCAGAATAGTTCAAAAGGCTTCGAATAGGTTGAATTGAAAAATGAATTTGTGCGGTTAGGCTATTTTATTTTAAGAAGAATACACAATTTCTGAATCAAGAGATTGTATTAGAAATTTATTAGAAATTAGATTAGAAATTTTATTTATGAACACGTAGATGCGACTTCAATGTTTTAAAATGCAGTGTTCACATTTACTTAAATTATTAAGTTTCTTTACCTTTATTTTTTCTTTTTTTCCGTGCAGTATTAAAATATGGAATTGTAATAAAACCTGCAATAGAAAAAAAAACAGTTAAGTTAGTTTCACTAAATTGCTTAGATTGGTTTAAAAGATCTTTGCCTTTTATCACAGTGCCCCTCTCCTCTTGTCACCCAAATAAATCACCCAAAACGATTGTTTTTTTAACAGTGATGTTTTCCCTTTTATATTTAACAAAAATGAAAATTAAGGCAACTCTTCTCTATGCCAGAGTTCCAGGTTTCGTTATTTCGTTGAGATTTTGTTGTTTCACAACGTTCGGATAATAAGCGTATAAGAAGTGTCTTCTTCTTGGAAGCAGAAAACTGAGAAAATAACAGATTACTCTGCAAATAAAAAAAAACTACTTCTTATATCCCCCCCTCAAAAAAAAAATCAATATATAATTCAAGCAATTAGCTTTGAGACCCTTCATTTTATTAGATGTAATTTAATTCCTGTTTTATTAGCATGGTTATTTCTGCATGAAATATTTTTATTATCCGGGGCGCATGGCGCTGCGGTGCAAGACGACGGTTCAGTTATTATTTTTCAATCAATTTTTATTTCCTGCAGCGCGTGTGGTAAAGAGATTTTTCAGACGAAAATTATGATGATTGGACAAATTTTGACCAAATTCATGCGGAAAGTTTAATGAATCGCTTTTGCAGTAACATAGAACAGGCCTAGAAAATAGGTTCTAAATTTAACTGCTATTTCCATCTGTTTTATGACAGTCGGTTTAAATCCATTTGTTCTGCAACTTAAATGTTTAGAAAGCGCAAACATTTTGAAAATAAGCACGGAAATATTTTCTAAAAATAAAGAGCTTTTTTCTTTAAAACCAACTAAATTTAACGTGCTTAGCAGGTCGTTGTATAAAAACCATTATTTAACATTTTCAAAAAAATAAATGTTGGCAAATTGAGCCATATTTCATTGAGCCATAAAACTTTTACAAAACCGTGCTTGTAACCACTATTGAATGGCTTAGTGGATCTGGTACTAAACTAGAGATGACAGGGTTCCGAGTTCGGAACCCGTTTCTAAAAAAATACCATCGAGTACAAACGGTGCTCGCATACATGTTCGTTGATCCAAAAGGTTCAGAATGTCCTTAAAACGGTTGCTAGTACTGCGCGCAGAGTTCCCAATCACGTTCCCTCCTTTTCAGAAATGTGGATAAATTATGATCATAGAGAGAGATGATGCTGCCGTCTGTTGGTCAAGGAAAAAGCTTGATCTGTCCTTTTGAGGGCCTCTTTTTCACAGGTGCCGCTTTCTCCTGCTTAAATTCCTACTCGCTACAAGAAAGCGGCTTGGTTGTAACAGGTGGCACTATTAACAAAGGCAACAATGATAAATATAATTAATATTAGTCCCGTATTTTTTTTAATATTCAAAGATATAGGAGGAGTCAAATTCTATCAGACAGTGGGTGGTATCCGACTATGGGACTTCTTTGTTATGTAATCTATTGGACCACATCTTCTTGGAGGAGGGTGAGGTGGATTTCCTACTGCGGGAACGTTAGTTGAATCCCTAGTCGTGATCAATAAAAATTTTATTTTCCTGAAAATCAGTACAGGAGCAGAGCTCATTTGCATTCTGCACGAAATCACCCCCTTTGATTGAATCGCCCCAACACTAAGAAGCAAAAGCTTCTTAGTATAGAAGAGGTCCATCAGAACCATGTAACAACGCTTTGTTTCATATCAGTCAGTAACTAGTTTGTTTTCGGTAACAAATATGGTGTAAGTTATTTGTTAATATATCATCAAAAACAGTGTTTTTTTTAGTTCAGAGCTACAACTAACGAAATACGTTCAATTTCATCTTATATTCAGAAGCAGAAAGAGTATGTACTGGTCTATTGCTTGTACACTTAAAATTGCTGTATTTTCAAAAGGCATTGAGTATATTTTGCTCGGTACGGCATAATTCGGTTGAAATCTTACAATGCAATCATTACGGATGCTAACCGACATCTTTTGATTTGGCAGCTTTATTGTCACGACACAAAACTTATATGGGTTGCAAGCCTAAGTGGCAAAATAAAATGAAATGACACATTTGTTCTTGCAAGCATCCAGACGTGACCATTAAAACTAATTGGAAAGAGCCATTTTTTACGCATACCTTTAAAATTTATTTTCATTAAATATGATTCTTGAAAACAATGGCTTATCTTTAAATCTGGCGTATTTCTGATTAAATATTTGTCTAATTCTCAGCAATTGTTTTGCCAACCGACTCAAGATACAAACATTTATACTAAACGGTGCAATGTTGCTAATATTGGAAAATTCCTACCTGTCTGCTTGTCTGGACTTAACATGTTGGGAGCGCATGAACTCTTGGAAGGACGGTAACAAGTTCACGTAGCGGGCGGCTGTCCTCTTGGCGAAGAACTTTAAATTTTCACAATTGAATATTTAAAAAACGATTTTTTAATTTTTTTCCCTTTATCTACGTTAAAAATGGAGTGGAATTGGTAGGTTAGACAACAAAAAATTTTTCAGCCCGTTGTCCTGAGGTCAACATTGAACGTGTTAATGCAAAAACTTCAAAAAGAGTTCCACTGAAATTTAATTCCATGTGCTTGAAGATTTTTCATTTTGTCCTTGAATTTACTTGCTTGGTGATAAATTTTATTCGAATATATTAAGATTTAAATCAGTATAGAAAACAACAACAACTTTTACTTGATTTAAATGTCGTTTTGGTCAGCTAGAACAAAATTTACTAAGCATAAGCATTATCAACTATCTTACAATATACTCCTATAAATACAAAGTGTAGCTTGCGAAGCAAACTGAATGTAATATACGTAGAGAGAATAGGCGATAAAAAGTTAGCAGAAGCAGGAAGAGAGCAATGGGCCGGCCACCTCGTCTAGTGGTCAGCGACGTCTGACCGTGATGCGGTGGCCCCGGGTTCGAGTCCCGGCTGGGCATGGGCGTACTTTCTCTCTCTCATGTCATTGTCCTTTCTGTGTGTGTGAAAGTGAGTTATGAATGAATGCCTACCCTATGAACGGGTCCTTATGGCATGTGTGTTGAGCATAAAATCGGTCTTCCACCTAAAATGGTGCTCTTAAAAACGGAAGCCGTACCATTACCCCATCCTTCATGGCTCTGCTGACCAACGGGGGCATGTAACAACAACAACAACATAGAGCAATGGCCCCTAGATTTTTCATTAATTTTTATCATAAGATTTTAATTTTTATAGAAGAGAATGATATGGAACATACAAGATAAAAATAAAATCTAACAAAACTAAAATTTTACTATTACTGATTTGCAATATCAAATATTATGGCACCGCGTGGGTACATAATAGAACTGCCTCGAATGTAGGATTTTCTCACAAAAGTTTCCAAATAAATTCAACGGAGAGACGGCGGATGACCTGAAGCGGAAATAGATCACTCTATTTTGTAATCAATAGAAATCAGCAAAGATTTTACTGCTCGTGCATTCTTGCTGATCCTACCTACTACAAAATAAAGTGTTCTGTTTCTGCTTTTTGTATACCCACCATCTTTCAGTGTCACAAATATTCCCGAATTTTCTTTTTCCCTTTCATGTTCTACTACCAGTCGCTTGATATCACTCGAACGGATTTCGGGCTGTAGAGGCGTCAAAAAATCCAAAAGTTACACATCAAATCCGCAAACTGTAGCTTTTTGGGATAAAATGCGCTAAATGTTGTTGAGCTTGTTTCGTTTCGCGTAGTACACGTTGCAGTACAATCCATCATTTGGTGCATGTGAGAATGGTTGACACCCTTAAAAGAGGAAACATCGGCAGTTTAGGTATCATGAAAATATTTCTAGCCGCTTTTATGCCTTTTATTGAATGTATACTTATCCATCGTCTTTTCAATTAAATGCCGTCAGTTTTACTTATTCATTTTAAATACAAAAAGTACAAATGCATTTCAAGTTTCTTAGTACGAGGATCATACTTTAACTACTTAAAGTTGGTGTTGCTAGTTGACAGCTGCAAGATTTCATTGTTGTAACCGTAATTGCAACTCAGAGATCGACAATTTTCTCTTTGCTAAGACTATAGTGCATCTCCTTAAAATTTATTCTGATCACTCAAATGGTACTTTCCCTGTGGAATCAAGTAGGACTGTTTATTCTGTAAACTTTCGAGAAAAATTATTCTTTTCATTCGATCTAATAACTATGGTATAATAACAATTATCATCTTATAAAATATTATTAATTCATATTCTGTGAAATAATAACTATGATTTATCATATAATACCTGATAAGTAAATATTACGATAAAACATATTTAAAATGTACGTTCCGCTGAAAAAGCTGGAAATTTCTTGCAAGAATGTTTACATGAATCACTTGACACATATTTAGAGTTATTTTCAAATCTAGTTAGGGAGAAAACATTCAGTCAAATATATACAGGGTGTCCACTCCAATCGTGGACCAATAGCTAATTTCTAAACCGTTAGAGATAAGCATATAGTTTATTTAGGAAAAAATCTCCAAATTACGAAAGGAATTTTGGGTCAATTCAATGTTTTTCAAAAAATCAAATTTTGAAAGAGTTACGAAATTTAAATTTTTATACAGCCCCCCAGTCCTATCAATCATATTTAGTAAAACATTCTTGACACTGTAACGTTTAAAACTAAAAAAAAATCACTCTTCTACGACAAAAATTGACCGAGTTATGACGTTTTGAAAAATCAAGATTTTGCATTGTTTCATGACGTCATCGAGAGATCGCTTAAGGGACCGTATGCGAAATCCTTCAAAATCTTGATTTTTCAAAACGTCATAACTCGGTCAATTTTTGTCGTAGAAGAGTGATTTTTTTTTAGTTTTAAACGTTACAATGTCAAGAATGTTTTACTAAATATGATTGATAGGACTGGGGGGCTGTATACAAATTTAAATTTCGTAACTCTTTCAAAATTTGATTTTTTGAAAAACATTGAATAGACTCAAAATTCCTTTCGTAATTTAGAGATTTTTTCCTAAATAAACTATATGCTTATCTCTAACGGTTTAGAAATTAGCTATTGGTCCACGATTGGAGTGGACACCCTGTATATATATATATATATATATATATATATATATATATATATATATATAAGTGCTCAAGAATATTCAATAGATAGTTCCAGAAGATATGACTGTTTTATTAGTATAGTAAGGACTGAAAGTGCAATTGATCCAGTCTAAAGTGCTTTGTGACGCACTTGAGAAAAAACTAACATCAAAACCACAAACTTTCATCGTACACAACAAAATACGTCATAATAGATGGAAAAAAATTTGTTTGCACAACAATTCTCTCATTAAGGCTGATTTCATTGCAATTTCAGAAATTACTTTCTTCGAAACCAGACAAAATGAAGCAATTACCATTAAAGGTACATAAATAACTGCAAACAAGATAAATAGGGCAAACAAGGTATTTTAAAATCAATATTATAAATATGCTCTTAATGAAATGACATATCTTACATGCAAATTTTACTTATTTTATAAAATGTCTCCTAGTTTTGTCTGAAAATTTTGTTTCAGTTAAAAAGTCATTGCATGTTGCAAATATCAAGTTATGCTTTGAATAATACTCTCCAGATATATAAGTATTTATTTTGCCAAAATAAAATTTCAATTTTTCAAAGATCGCAACAATTTATGGGATGTAAATTACTATGTACTTACGTTGCCCTGGATATAAAAATTATCTACTGTTTTCCAGCAATTCTTCGGGAAAGCGTCCAAAAATATTTACGAAGCTTCAGATATTTAATATATCAATACTTCAAACGCACAAAAAAGAAAGACACCGCAACCCAAACTTCCTGCACAGAGAGCACGTATAATTTTCGCGGCGTGTTCTCCCGATTCCGATTGCCAAAATCGTCTGCTACAAACGCTTGCATTTTCCCGAAACCCCGGGATGAGCGCCCCGCATGCGCGGGGAAGGATCCCGGCGACGTCATTTCCGGGGTGGCCCGGAAGTATACCCCGGGCTTGTCCCTGGAAGAAGGCTCCAGTTGACAATTTTGGGGGACCCAACCTGAGTCCAGGTGTCGGAATGTCTCCTCCCTAAAAATAAAAAATTAATGGTTTTACTTCCAGAGCATTCTCGCGCAGAGGAGAGCTGAATTAACTTTGACGCGCAGCACTCGATGAATAAATCCATTTTTTTGGGATTGATCATTATGAAATAGAATTCCTAGATAGGTATAAATTATAAAAGAAATATCGTATCCTAGATTTGCAGACTCACTAAAATCATTGCCTCAATTTCTAATTCGTGATAAGCGATTTTTAGAAGCCAATGTTGCACGATGAAAAATGCAATCGGAATTTAATAACTGTATTGAGAATTTTTGAATTCAAAGACGAGTGAAAAATGTAAAAGCTTCATTGATTGTATCCCAGACGTGCTTGAAATTTTTGTTATTAAAACGTGCAAATTTGCACCCTTCATTATATGCGATTCGACGTTTTAACATCGCTGATCGGGAAAGGAAATTTATCGCAACATTTTAGTATGACTTTTGCATTTTTAAAATCCCACATAAGACATGAAAGCTACGATGATTTTATTTTTCCACGCTCGCTTGCATATAAGTTTTACTTTTTAGCCTACTTTCCCGTTAAAAATAAAAGAAAGACGAAAAAAGTATTAAAATTGGCTTAATGCATCTAAAAAATATCGCCAAGTCCAAAAAATATCGCCAAGTTAAAAAAAATATCGCCAAGTCCAAAAAATATCGCCAAGTTAAAAAAATAAAAAGGTAAAATGAATATCGAAAAATTAAAAATTTGAAAGTAGGGTATGGAGATGGGGAATTTGTGTGTCGGTCTGTCGATCGGTCTGTCTGTCAGTCCCCCCCCCTAATAACTTTTGAATGAATATTCCGATTTGGACAAATTTTTTTTTGTTGGAAAGATCTCGGCGAGTACAGCTCATTCCCATATTTGATTTTTCGATTTGAACAATTTTTGGTTCAACTTTGGGCCGTTCAAACAACCTGTCCCGCGATGCTAACTTTTTAGTTAACAGTCCGATTTGAACAAACTTTTTTTTGTTCGAAAGATCTTATCAAGGATACTTCATTCCCGTATTTACATTTCCAATTTGAACAATTTTGGTTCAACATTAAACCGTTCAAGCAACCTTTCCCCCCTAATAACTTTTGAATGAACATTCCGATTTGAACAAACTTTTTTTTGTTGGAAAGATTTCGGCGAGTACAACTCATTCCCATATTTGATTTTTCGATTTGAACAATTTTTGGTTCAACTTTGAACCGTTCAAACAACCTGTCCCGCGATGCTAACTTTTGAGTGAACAGTCCGATTTCAAATAACTTTTTTTTGTTCGAAAGATCTTATCAAGGATACTTTATTCCCGTATTTACATTTCCGATTTGAACAATTTTTCGTTCAACATTGAACCGCTCAAGCAAGCTGTCACCCCTAATAATTTTTGAGTGAACAGTCCGATTTAAATAAACTTTTTTTTTGTTCGAAGGATCTCAGCAAGGATACTTCATTACAGTATTTAAATTTTCAATTTGAACATTTTTTCGTTCAACATTGAACCGTTCAAGCAACCTTTCCCCACCTAATAACTTCTGAGTGAACCATCCGAATGGAATAAACTTTTTTTTTGTTTGAAAGATCTCGGAGAGGTTCATTCCCTTATTTCGCTTTTTGGTTTGAACCATTTTTCGTTCAATATTGAACCGTTCAGAAAAAAATTTAACATTAGCGCCTACGGGGAATTTAAGTTGAATGTTGATCCTGGAACTTAAAGTCGGATTTCCTTCAAACTAACTTTGTAAAAAAATGGTTTTGATAAATAATGTTTGTAAAGTACTTTTCTGAATAATCTTCTGTGAGGACTCTGATTCCGACTCTGACTCCACAAACATGGCGGAAATGCAGGCTCAGAAAAAAATGACTTGACTGTGCAGACGATTTTTTGTTTATTTATTCATTTGTGTTATTTTATTTATTACTATTATTTTTTTTTTTTGGCAGACGATTTTTTTTTGTAACAAAAGTGTTTCATTCACGAGGACATTTTATTCTTTATTTATATTTAACAACTGGCAACGGTTTAAAATCTGGCAAACGGTAAAAGTGAAAATCGAGACATTTTATCGACGGACGAGTTTTTTTTCCTTTCTTTGATAAAATGTGTTTTGATGTACTTTGTACTTTTAATTTTTTTTTTTTTTTTTTTTGAAAACGATTGGGGAATTTTTCTACAGAAGAACTGTAACAATTACATTCTTTAAAAGGTGCGACAAAACTTCATTTATTCATTTATTTACTTTTTATGTCTCTATTTCATCTGATGAGAGGGGTATATTTTGCTTTTAGAAATCAGCTTTAAGTGCTAAAAAGGTATGTTTGACATAATGTTTAGT
Organism: Uloborus plumipes; assembly: GCA_038373865.1. NCBI lineage: Eukaryota > Metazoa > Arthropoda > Arachnida > Araneae > Uloboridae > Uloborus > Uloborus plumipes. Next base: position 28,721 of record JAXGGA010005636.1, read on the forward strand.
CTCAGATGATCAAGAGAATAATGATGCTAGAATGCCGATGTCGATGTACGGGAAAGTAGGCTCGTTTAGTTCTTGACAGAACTTCTTGTTAAACATTTAATGTAGATATTTTGCTTCGTAGGAATGGGTATCTACGTCGCTTACTATTCATGGATCCCTGCAGGGGCTCTGTAGGCCCTGAATTAATTTTAATGGATGATAACGCAAGGCCACATAGAGCTCTAGTCGACGAATTTCCGAAAAATTGGGATATTTGCCGGATGTGTTGGCCAAGTATATCTTGGACATGACATGATATCTAAGACATGAAAGCTACGATGATTTTATTTTTCCACGCTCGCTTGCATATAAGTTTTACTTTTTAAACATTTAATGTAGATATTTTGCTTCGTAGGAATGGGTATCTACGTCGCATACTATTCATGGATCCCTGCAGGGGCTCTGTAGGCCCTGAATTAATTTTAATGGATGATAACGCAAGGCCACGTAGAGCTCTAGTCGACGAATTTCCGAAAAATTGGGATATTTGCCGGATGTGTTGGCCAAGTATATCTTTAGTTTTTCTCTACTATAGGGCATGTCTGGGACGCTGTCGGAAGGGCAACAGCAACTTGCAACACCCCTCCGAGAACCATCCATAGCCCGAGAATAGTGTTGTAAAACGAGAGGAACTAATTTAGTAGGAATTCATAAACTACTTTATTTCAAGTACGGACTCATATTGCGATTCTTGTATGTCTGTTTGAGGGGACCACAACCCTACTAACCTTTTTTTTTTTTTAATTTTGCAAACGCTGTTTCGTACCGTCCGACTCCAACGAGTGTTATTCCCGATTATGAGTATAAATTTGAACTGTTGAATATTTTTTAGTTTTTTATTCTTTCAATGTATGTGCTTACTAAATTTCATTCAAATCGGTCCAGTAGTTCTAGAGATAATTGACCAAATCTGAAAACTCCCTTAATTCTGCATAATAGTGTATACATACGTACATATACATGGATAATTAAATATTATGCAAGAAATTCTGATGCTACAGTGAACGGTTTATTCAAATATTTTGAAGGTAAATCTATTATTTCTACGAAAATCAAATTTATTCTCCTAAGCAAACGGGGAAAGTCTTAAAAATAAACACATTTTCCAGTATACTCCAGAAAACGCCTAAAGCCAATTAAGTAACAACAATTTTTCTTACATCTCTCAAGAATTTTAAATCATTTTATTTGATAAACAATACAAATCCAGAAACCTGCTCGTCTCCCTCATCTCTCGCCTATTTACATAAAGCTTAAAAATTTATTTTACGTTAAAACGCTTTTAAAAAAAAGTTTATTAAATTATCCAGTCCGACTGGCAAAGAAGAGCAGAGAATGTTTGTTCTGGAAAGCATCTTGGAGGAACTAAAGTTTTTCTTTCTTTTTTTTTTTTTTTTAATTTGTCGGGTATATTTAGTTTCTTTGCTTCCTTAAATGTAAGATAAATCGAGCGAAAATACAACTAAGGAAAATATTCTATCTGTATATTCTTGGTCTAGTATTTTTACTAAATAAGCAAGGTTAGTTTCATAAGCATCTTATAAATTATTGAAAATTCTTGTTGATAAAGTTTTCCATATTGTCAATTAAAGTGTTTGAATATCGCCGTTTTCAAGCCCGAATAAAATATCTTATTGAAGCCTATAAATAATTTTAATTTAAATGAAAAGCTGGATATCTCTCTACAAATAGGCCATCCTAATGTAACTAAAAGATGTTTCAAACTTTTCAAAAATGTATAAATATTTTGGTGAATGAAGATGGGTTAATGATACCGGCTTATAAGAATGATGTATTGAGTTGTAAGGTAAATGCTTTAAATTTTAAACCAAGTGAAATGGCATTTCCTCACATGTAGCTGATACCAACAAAGCAAATAAAATTGGCCAGTTCTTACCGAATTACATTTCTCATTTGATTTATATTTTTAAAGGAAAAACTTGAAGTGCTATTTCTCTCACGTCACTCAATATATTAAATGATTCTTATTACCGCTATATTACTTCAGGAAAAAAAAAACTCGTCAATGCCCCTTGGTATTAGATATTTTTTAGTCATACATTAACATTGTATTTCAATAATTTTCTGTTCGGACACTTTTGTCACACATTTTACTTATTTTTTATTATAACATAGCTGCTTGGGAATTTTTTCTCTATTTTAAAAAGCTCTCTTAAGTCATTGTTTTTTTTTTCTGTATAACAAATCATACAGGGGGAATACTTTCACTAAGTTAAGCACATTGTCAAAACATCGATGCTGACAAATCACACAGGAAGAGTACTTTCACTAAGTTAAGCACATTGTCAAAACATCGATGTTTTTGGGTCGATATATCGATACCATTAATGCTTTAATTTTAACCATCAATGTTTTGAAGCATGGATGTTTTTTGATTGATGTCGTTCCACTAGTCACAACATACTTAAAGGTTATAACTTTTGCCAAAATCTTAGAAACGCTCTTTCCTCCCGCTCCGTTAGTAGGTAGTTTATTTTTATGAGTAGTTGTGATTTTAATTATCTGCACGTATTTCATCCGTCGTGATGTTAAATTTCATTCTGGCGTATTGCGATTTGTGCCCACTATGACTCACAGTGACGAAAATAATTTTTTCTGGGCATGTGACATCAGGGTTATTTTGAATAAAGCTGTATGTATAGATGTGCATTCATTTTTGCATGAATATTTTTCAAAAGGTCTTTTTCTTAAAGGTTAAATTCTAATAAATTTGCTGAAAAGTGCAACGATTGCAATGCTTCACAGAATATAAAAATTAATTCTACCAAACATTTTTTTAAGGTTCATTTTATTCATGCTGTGCAATCATTCGCATTAACAATCTTTGGGATCTACACAATAATTGTCAGATTCTCTTCTGACTGTTCCTGGCTTGCATCCACACCCGGTCATGCAATATTGAGCACAAAGTACATCTTTGTTGTAGTTACTGCACGTACTCTTGCAAGGTGAATTGCAGTCCTTGTATACTTCTCCCTTCTTAGAATTGCAGTGGTGATTACCTAAGTTAAAAAGAAAAAGCACGTTAAAGTATTTGAACTTTTAAACTGTACCAATTTTAAAACTGAATTGGTTCCGTTAAAGGGGAGTCTGAACTAGCCTAACTCACATCCTCGGTTTGCACTTTGATCTGAGAAAGTGGTAGAATTACTCAATTAAATCTTGGACTTAAAATGAATCAGCAAAGGCTTGGGAATTCTTATTAATCATTTTGGTATTGACTCTGACGCATTTAGTATCAAACTGGTAAAACTAAAGTCACGACCAACAACTTTTTGGGATGAATTTGAATCAAAAAACTCCAAGATAAGTTTGATTATAAATTGTTTGGGTTAATCTTCAAATGATTTTTTGAAGTTCCAGTATCCAGTTGCTACCGCGAGCACACCTTCTCAAAGCGAATTTTAATGAAAACTCAGATCCACAACTAATCAAGAACGAAAGAATATGCCTCGTTTGCCTTCAAATTTGACAAGATATTTCTCCTTCGGCAAGAGATAATGCCATAATTGATAGACTCGGAACAATGATTCCTGATTGCAGAAGAAAGTCTTCAGTTGCTGTAGAGAACTAATATATTTCGACTAGAACTAATATATTATTTTTTGAGAAAGATCTTTGGAGCACAAAAGAGCATGGACCTTGGAGAATATGATACAACCATGAGCTTCAATTGAAATACAGAGAACCCGACATAATCAACGTAATCAGTATTTCTCAGATTAGGTGGTTGGGGCGTGTATTTTGATATAGCGATTAAAATCCCGTTGAGAAAATAACTTTTCAAGCTCCAGATGAAAAAAGGAATAAGCAGAACAATGTGGAGTCCTCAGTCAGGAATAGCCAATGACCAAGCTGGAGGCAAACATCCTCTTATTACAGCCAAGATAGCCAACAAACTGGTAGACGAAACGAAAATTCGTTTTATCAGCCAGTTTGTTGGCTATCTTGGCTATAAAAAAGAGTATGCCTCCAGCTTGGTCATTAGCTATTTCTGACTTAGGAGTTCAAAATAAGGACGACATCTCCGCATTCTCGGGATGTCAATACCGAGCTGTGGGTGTATGCTTCAGTTCTGCCATAGCCCTGGCTTATGGGCTGTAACTCATTGTATAAATTATTTTGTATCTTCAAAAAAGGTGGAAAATTTTTCCCGCAAAAAACCATGGGATGGAGTAAAAATAGAGTATTTTTATAATGAAACAGTTTATTTTTGGCATTAACGGTTATTTTCATCAATAAAATGGGTAAATAAACGAATAGATGAATTAATAATGAAGCAATAAACAAGCAAAAAAAATGAATGAGTGAGTTATTTAATGTTTAAGAAAAAATAACTGATGGTATAAAATACTGAATGAATTAAAAAAAAAAAAAGAAGAAAGAAGAAATGAGTAAGTGAATTAACAGGTAAAGGAAGTTAAATGAATTAATAAATGAAGAATCGTGTATGTGATTTAATAAATGAATAAACAAACAAATAAACTGAACTATTAAACTTTGCCTTTTCGTGCACTCAACAAATTGCATTGACCGTTAAAAATCAAAACATGCCTAATATGAACTAAATAAATACTGCACTATACATCAGTAGATTGCAATTAAAATAGGTTTCAATTAATACTTAAAATAACAATTATAAAAACATTATCATTTTTAATAACAAGAAATGTGTTTGATGTACCACGAATTTCACAATATATGTATTTTAATTTGGAAATCACTTCTATTATTTCTTGGTTAATCTTAAGAGCTACTTATGTTTAGACTAGAATCAACTATATGCGTTTAAGAGCTCAGTTAAAATATTGCTAGATAGGTAGCCCTGCAAACTGAAACTTTTTTACCATTTCACTTTGCCTCACATTCCCCTACATTACCACAGCTTAGAGATAGGAAAGGTAACAAACTTATAGGGAAAATATTTGAAAAGTTGGAATGCCTACCGCGCTCTGAAAAAAAAATTGTGACTCAAAATTTCCCCTATTTGCAGTACATCAAAAGAAGGCGAGTAATACTGAGATGCTAACACAGATGTCGACCTGCGAATTTTATTAAAATTGATTTCTTGTTACCAGGGTCCTTTTTTTTGTAGCATATTTATATAAATAAAATGTTTTATCGCCATTTGTGACTGAGAAATAAATGTTCAAAAGACCTGAAAAAGAGGCATCTTCATAAAGTACGAGTATATACTATAATAAAGCAATACCAGAAAGCACTATCTCAATTTGAGCTCAACTGCAGGTCCGATTTTGCAACCCCAGCTAAAGAACAGAAAAGAAAATCAAAAGTGCTTACCGGAAGCTAAATAAATCCCAAGTAAAACAAAAATAAGGAGAACTAAACCAGTGTGCTTCATATTTTTAGTTCAAGTAGTTCAGTGGAACATCTGCACTCATATGAGACAACTAACTTTGTATATATAATATATAAGCATTGATGTCATTCGTCAAATACATCATTATTATAGAAAATAAAATGTATTGCAGATGCAATAATCTTATGAACTTTTGTTTCTTCAGCTTATCAATTATTTACCCAAACTGACTAAATGTTTACTTATCTGTTGTACTGTAATTAAATATATATGTACGTTTTTTCCTACCATACCACTAAAAATAGCTTTTACGTAGGCGTCGTGACCATGTCAAGTTTTATTAGCACGCGAACAGGTCTTTCAAGTATCAGCATTCCGGAAGCTAAATTGCTTTCCAGAATCCTTTACTTTTTTAAACTTTTTATTGTCAAATTTTTGCTTGCAGAAATCTTATAACGTCAAACTCCACCTTTACCGAAGTAGTTTTTATGGAAACCCATGCTAAAAACCTATTATTTTAGATTCACTTTATCTGTTGTATGTTTTTTGTTGTTGTTCTGGTGCTGATGCCATTTAGAGAACCGAGGCTAATTGATATAGTCTGGTTCTGGTAAAAAGACCTTTTATCTTGAATGAAACCATTTATGTGAAGTACCACTTATGTTGAGGTTCAAGGAAATTGCTTAATATCAATAATACAGGGCAACAAAACAATTTTTTTTCTTTAGTTCCCAGTACTTCATAACTGGTTTTACCTATTTCGGGGCGTATGTTTTGTGTTTGATCTAGGGATCAATTTAAATCAGAGCTAGGTATATTTCAGTAATATGTTATTACTTAGAAATTAGCTCCTAATCTAAACTTTCATATTTGAATCCAGCGCTTATGCATCTTGTGTAAGAAGTTGTGACTTTCTGTCTTTTGTCCAACGGTTAAAGCAAGCCTACGTAGCACAAGATTTCACCATAATGAAGATATAGAGGCAATAAAAGTTGAAATTTTGTGTGTTTTGAGCCATCGAGATTGCTAATGATCGTTATCAACTCTTACAGAAAATCTAATTCCTCTTCATTGCTTTATGACTGATAAATAGCGAGTCACTCAAACTATTGCTTTTTGGGACGATTGGACCTTATGTTAGGGAATATCATGCTGCCGTGGCTTGGTAATTGTTTTATTAGCTTCGTGTTTAGTAGATATGAGGAGTCTCTTGATACACTGGCGGAAAAAAAAATCCCAACACCAAGAAAGACTTGTGTTAGATAAACGAAATTTGGTAGGCGTGTTTATACAACTGAAAGATGACATCGATTGAAATTTCGTGTTCCGCGCATAAGTGTGGCGCAGCTGGCATCACTCAGAACATGCAAATTAGGCTTGTTTTAAAAGCGTGTTGTGAAGCTCGTGTGTATTATTTTTCCGTGAAATTGGACGAATTGCGTTCATGTTAGCCAGGAATACCTTTTAAGAAGACAAAGAAGCCATTATCAACAGCTCACCGAGTTTAAACGAGATCGTACAAATTGGCTACGAGAAGGTGGATTTTCATTTCGCGATATTGCAGAAAGACTTGGGTGGGAATGTTTCCACCATGCATGATTATTGGAAGCTATGGGCAAGGGATGGTACTACCTCAAGAAGATCGAGTTCCGAGCTACCACGTGGCACGACTGAGAAGGAAGATCGCCGAATCTTGCGCACGGCTGTGGTGCATCGTACTGCATATGCGGCTGACATTCGAGCTGCAGTTGGTACCGTCGTGACCCAAGGAACGGTAAGAGACTGTTTACTTCAAGGACAGCTCCGAGCCAGGCAGCCTGTAGCCGGTATTCCATTGACTGCAAACCATTGCCTTTTCCGACGGCAGTGGTACCACGACAGAGCTCACTGGAGGTCGGAGTGGAGATCTGTTGTAATTTTTGATGAAAACAGATTCTGAATTAGTGCCAGTGGTGGCTGTATATTGGTCAGAAGGAGGCCAGGGGACCGCCTGCATCCAAGCGGTCTACGGCCTAGACACACGGGACTCACACCTGGAGTTATGGTCTCTGGAGCAATTTCCTACGACAGCAGGGGCATTCTTGTGGTTATCCCAAACTCACTGACTGAAAATTTGTCGTCAGTCTGTTAATTTAACCAGTAGTACAGCCCTTCATGAGTAGCATTCAAGGGGGCGTTTTCCAACCGGATAACGCTCGCCCTCACATCGCTGCTGTGACGCAATGTGCTCTACAGAGTGCTGACATGTTATGTTACCACTACCTGCAAAATCACCAGATCTGTCTCCAATTGATAACGTATGGGATATCATGGGATGGCACCTCGAGCATCATCCACAGTCAGCAATGACGGTCCTAGTATTGACACAGCAAGTGCAACAAGCATGGAACTCCATACCACAAAGTGACATTCGGCACCTGTATGACATAATGCATGCACGCTTGCAGGCTTGCCTTCAAAATTCTGGAGGTTACACCCTCTATTAAATTAACATAATTTCACATTTGCACAGCATTTTCTTGAGCTTAAATTAGCCAGTGATCTTGTACATTTAATCAGTTAAAAATGTTAACTAGACAATTGCATTACCCAAATTTCATTACTCTACGGCAATTTTTTCTTGGTGTTGGGATTTTTTTTTCCGCCAGTGTAGTTTACAAAAATGATCTAAGGACAAAACGATGTCTTAAGGGTAGGGAGGAGTTTCAGATTTAAATTTCCTTTCTTTAACAGCTTTCCTGATTATCCCGAGTTATCTCGGGTTCGTATGAGTTGCAGGTAATTATTATCCCGAGAAAACTCCTGTGAAACTAATTGATTGTACGCCTATAAATATTTAAAAATTCAACTTGAAACCTACATATTTTATTTGTATTGCTTCATTTTCTTGTATTTCAAAATTAAATTTAAAAAAAATGTGTTTTTTTTTGCAATTTTTTCCAAAAAAAAAAAAAAAATTCATAAGGGAAGTGGTTAAGGAAGTGTGTGCTTCTTGTATACGCACTCAGTAATGTTAATACTTTGGTACGTATCACCACAGTTTTGTTTTTTAGTTCAGTGCTATCAAGACGTAGAAAATTACAACACAAAAAGATATTTTAAAAATAATAATAAATAAACGGAGGAAACTGATCAGAATTCAACGAAGCGCTGCATAATTTAAATCTCTGGTGTATGCAATACTTTTGAAAGTCTGCACTTTTAGAAAGGATAAATATAGGTTTTTTTCTTCAAGTTCATTATCGAAATAAATGTTTTTGTTTACCAAAAGCTCCACGGGGAAATACAGTCTGCCATTTAATTTGAAAATAGGACAGTTTTGAAAAATTAAAGAGGGATTCAATTGTTTTCTTTATTTTATTTCCGTTTGAAAACGGAAACTTTCGTATAAATTAACAGGCCTTTTCTTACTTTTTCACAAAATGGTAAATACATGTGTGTTTATTGGAATACTCTTTATAGAGAGAAACCTTAACAAAAACGCATGTGAAAATTCAAATATGAAAGTAAAAAAAAGCATAACTATTCGATAATGATATACGAAAAGGCAGATATATTTTGCTATCCAACATAACTTGATACTTTTGCATACAAGTAGTTAAAAAATGCAAATAAATCGGGTGATATATTTGTTTATCAAAAACCTTCTTTAGTAACTCGAAAATTAATTGTAAATTAAATCACAGATAAAGGAAGCACACTCTCTTCAGTTTTAATCTAGACATCTTTAAAATAAGTGAACATAAACTTTATTTGTCAAAAAATTAAGAATCTAATTGTTGTTGCAATTAAAAAATTCCTCATTACCAGCCGTGTAAAATGATATTCCTGCAACTATTAAATTTCCAAAAACAAAAACCATGACTTATGACAAGTACCGAACAATAGACAGAAGCAATTAAAATATTAAAAGACTACTGCAAATTGGACTAACTTTTTTGATTTATGATTTTTCAACTTCGTTTTAAAATTAAAAAAATAATGACAAGAAGAATCACAAAATTATTTATACTATTGTGGAATCACATTTTATCGAAGAAAAAGGCAAAGATGTTTATTTTTCTCTTCGTAAATACTGTTTTTCTTTGCCTTTTATAAGTGGTGAATTTATTGAGCATTTATATCTTTTATGAACCATCTTGAACTTTAAAAAAAAACATAAAAACAGTAGAGTACAGGCTTTAAAGCAAATTAATTACCTTATTGACTGAAATTTCAGCAAAATAATTTCAATCCAGTTATGTTAAGTGAAACTTGCTAAGAATTAGAAGGAAAATTCTCTAAACAAAGATATTTATTATTGATTTGAAAATCCTTTAACCTATTACATCAAACACATTTACATAGCTGCGTTTGGAACTCGTATTAACAAGCTTTTTTTTTAAATTTTTTTTCAGTTTGTTCGATATGAGACTGTTTAGATTTAACGATCATACTTTATCTTCATCTGCAGGATAGGCTGATAAAATCCCATTAGCATCGATTTCTAAAAAGTTTTTATACTTCTTTTGCATGGATATAGATCGGAGACAGTTTATTTATATGTTTCATCTTTTGTAAATAGTTTAGATACTCTTCTTTAAAGTACAAAGTGCCAACCTTTCTCAATTTCGAAATACTTTCCGCACGCATGGTTCAACAAGTATTTTTCAAAATATAACAAATGTAATTAACAGTCATTCTTCAGCCCATGAGCGAATAGAAATTTTATAGCTATAGTTGTTAGTCAGTTACCATGTTTTTATACATTTTTTTTAAATCATCCAAAATATATTTTGGGAATTCACCAGAAAGTTCAGTATTGAATGTATGTTTGAATACAGTGAAAAAGTAAAAACAAAACAAATATTTAGAAGGGTTTCTTTTCCTACGCTTAAATTTAAAAAATGTTACTTAAATGTAATATGGCCGAGGTCTTTAGAGTAAAAAGGGCTGCGATTTAACAAGAATAATTTAAAGTATGAAAAAATATTTTCTAATTAATTTCAAACATCGAGCTCCGAAATCCACAACCACGGCAAAAGTTACCCCTGTATACCGAATTCCATCTTTCTAAGCATTATCTTTTTTCAAGAAAACTCACTACAAATACACACACACAATCATCTTATTTATTATTAGTCTAGGAAGAAGATACAAAATGATTAGCTTCGTACTCTTTGGAGTCGAATTCCAAGGGGACTATATAGATAGATATGTGCTTGTATTTAGACCTGGTACAAGGATGTAAGAAACTTCTAATGGAAAAACAAAGTTTAGAGAACATATAAATATTTCTTAAGTGTCAGAATAACGAAGAAAATTATAAATAACACTATACAAACTGATTTGTAAAGATTTCAATACGGATCTTAAACTACTTCAATGAATAAAAAAAGAAAATATATGTTCTAAAATCAAATGGTAAGGCAAAATGCCCAGACGATAGATAAATTTGCTTATTTTGTTTATTATTTGTTTGTTTGTTTATTTATTTTCGTGAAAGGTAAAAATTGAATTCTGAATGAAGAGACTTACAAAAACAATAAAAAAGAAAATGAAATACATGTTCTGATAATAGTCCATAAAAACACAAAATAAATGTTCGCAAATATTGATTTCTTTCTATGTTATTCTTGTTGCAGATATAGACTAAAAAGAGAAAAGAGAGGAAAAACTAAGCGAAGAAGCGACAGATCGAAACAAAACAATATTCTGAAGAAAGTTTTAAAAACAGCAAGCTATGAGAAAAGGTCTGTATTTTTAAGCAAACTAAGCTTTTTAATGAAGAAAGCAAACCGAACTTTTACAGCAAATTAACTAATTACATTTAATAATTTAATTAATACCTACTTTCAAATAGTAATAAAATAATCAGATTATCAGCTATGATTATTTTTTCCTTAATTTGCTTTCAAAAGTTAAGATTCTCCATGCAAAAAAGTTTGAAACTCAGTGATTTCAAATTAAAGCTAGTAGGTAAATCAAGATGAAAAAAAAAAGAGAATTAGTTTTTCTCTACGTGAAATATTTTTTCTATCAAAAGTTCAAACTTTTCTGCAAAAAAAAAAAAAAAAAAGTTTTAAGTGAATTCTCTTACATTGTAGAATTAAAATTTTCTGTCTAGAATTAGAAGTAACTTGTGATAAATTACAGGAGATTAATCATTGTAAAACATTTTTTGCATTGTTTCGTGGCAAACTAGGGGTATAAATGTTTGAATTGTTATCTTGCTCACTCCAAGCACTATTTTAGCACTTTAGGCATCTACTAAGAAATTTACACGTAAAAGGAAGTAGTGTGAGGTCCATACCAGATTTTTATATCATACTTTGAAGGAATTATAGTTGAATTATAACTGAAATAGAGCATTTTTTCTGTTATATCAATTATTTTACAGATGAACTTTTAATTTTATACCACGGGCAAAGCCGTGCTGGTACCGCTAGCACATCTATAAATCTTGAATGTCATAAGGTATTTTTGCGTTTTTGTTTGAACATTGTATATAATTGCGGGCGGGGGGGGGGGGGTAGTTGCAAAATGTTATAAGATCCTAGAAATTACAGTTAGGTGCACTTTTTAGGAAACATGCTTTTTATTTTAGTGTGAGTATAATTCAATCCATGAAAAAGTACAAACAACTTACCCTAAACTGCGGTATTTTCCATAGAACAAACTGTCACATTAACTATTTTAAACAGTAATAATAAGTAGTTACAAAAGTATTATATCGTGGGGTTACAAGTGAAAACCACAAAGTCAAAAAACATGATTTTGAGAAAACGTCGCCACTTGCCAGTGGCTACCGCTAGTCTCGACCAGTGGTTGGAAAAACTACATTTCATTTGTAGCGAACTACGACTACAACTACTTTGTTATAAATGCAGTTAACTACAGCTACAACTATTTTTTTAATGTAGCGACTACAAGCTACTTTTAAATTGTAGTCGCTACTTCGCCACTTTTTAAAGTATAATGAATAAAAAGCATACGCCATTCGAGGATTGACCGGAAAAATTCGAAAAGAGGTTTACATTAATAAATTAGCTCGTTTGAATATGGAATAGAACTAGAAATTGTCTTTGAATTTCTTTGTTATCTGTCCTTTTTGTTCCTTTTTTTTTTTTTTTTTTTTTGCCAAAATTTTTCCTTTTTTTTTAATAATTTTTACGAATATTCGCCACAAAAAAGAATTCAAAAATTGAAAGAATTCAAACTTCAATTTTTTTCTTTTTTTTTTGCCATGGAATATTTAGGAACTTAAGAATTATTTGAAGGAATGTAAAACTTATGATGCCAAATAAACCAATGACATCAAACTGATAGAATGTATATCGTCAAAATGATATATCTAAGGCTCAGCTCATATTTTTATGGTTCTTATTTCTCATTGCGTCCTCTGCTATACTCGTGCAAGATTTGCATCAGCCAGGGTCAATTAAACAATTGTTTTGTTTCCTTCGTTCTTTTTTTTTAAATTTTTATCATTTATTCATTTATTTAAATTTAAAAGTAGTTTCCAGAAATCGCTACAAACTATTTTTTTGTGTCGCGCTACTCACTACTCTACTTTTTTTTTAAACGTAGTGCACTACACTACAAACTACTTAAAAATGCGGCTACTACAGTAGTTTCGCTACTTGTAGTGCGCCACTTCCGACCACTGGTCTCGACCTTTACTAAGATACCAGTAAGGTTTTCATGTACCCTACCTCTGCTACTAACTAAAAGCATTCCCTGGATCGATGTAGGAGCTACAAGAATTAAGGCAGGAATTCAAGTGAAACACCATTGCAATCGCTACTGGAAGTGAATTACATTATCATCAACTTAAATTGGCACTGACGTCACTACGGATGGAGCCAATAAGAGCTCACAAGCAGTCAGCGATCGCCTCTTATTCGCCAAGTAGGCTGTGACGTTTTATCTAGCTCGTTTTTCATAGGCAAACGTCACGCTGACGTCACGATGTTTTTATCAAGAAACGTTCTAATGTAATTCATTTCCAATAGCGATTGTAATTTGCGATCGCCTGTTTAACTTGAATTCCTGCCTAAAACTGTTAACTAGCATGAGAAAAGCTAGTTTAAAAAGCTGTGGTTCATTTGACGCACGTATGTATTAACATACCCGAAATAATAAGTAGCCTCACTCTTCCCTGCATCTTTATTCACTTTCCATAAAGGTTTCACATCAAAACCAGTTATAATGCGAAAGTAACACGATGCAAATGAAAAGTACATAATTGTAGCCAAATGTTTGGCAATGTAAAAATGTAACACACTCTCGTAATTTTCAGTACGCTAAATGCTAAAATCTTTTGAATTAGAATAAGATGTAACTTGTGAGAACTTGAATTGGGGAAAAATTAAATAGAATATAAAAATGAGGTAAAATATAAAAGCATGGATTTGTAAATTTCAGAAAAGTCTTCGGATATACTAGAACTTTTGCTCAACACTGCACATTTCTATACCTCTTTACAAACTTAATTGAGAAATGGTTACTTTAAAAAAAGAACAACAATCATAACCGGAGATAAAACTAGACCTTTTTTTTCCAAGGCGAGAAAAGGCTTTTGATATTCTTAGAGGAGTAAATTCTTTTTGTACGACTGAAAAATAGGAAAACAGTGAAGATCATGCTAGTAGTAAAGACCATAAGAGACTAATTTTTTTTTAATACAGTGGAGGATGACATAGGAAAAATCTTTGTGTTGTTTCAATTTTTAATATTTAGAATGTGTGACCTTTTTCAAATTCGATTTAAGAAACATCATATTCAAATGCAATAGCATTTTGAAAGTTTAACTTGCTTCTCCCCTCAACATTCCATGACGTAACTTTTTATTTCGAATAAAAAGCATAAAAATGCGCTTGTCAAAGTTCTGATACGTACTTCCTTTTTTTTTTTTTTTTTAATAAGCGACATGCATTTGTAGAGGTGTTAAAAATATCTCTGGTGAAAACGTAGAAATAAGCATTGGCAAAGTAAGAAACAGAATGAAATAATTTTAGTGTTCAATCTATTAGTTTTGACGGTTAACCCATTAATGCCTAGCGTCCCTTTTTAGGGACGGTCCAAAAAAGGGTCTGAATTTCCCCAAAATTAACATTTAAACCAAATAATAGTGTTCAATGAGTACCTCGGTATTGTTTCAATTCGTTATTAACAGATTGCAGCACATAACCATTGTAAAGTGTGTTCTGTAGCCGTTTTAATATGATCTTTATCAAAAATGTCATCGTTCACAATCTCAAGTAAAAAAGTTTTCAAAGTTATTCCCAGCTTAACAGTTTATGTTAATTGCTGTTTTTATTTCTTCTTATAAAATGTCTTTATAAATATTATATAGTAGGCAGAAAAATTTTTTATTAAAAAAAGTATGTACCCTCTGGAGTCTATCGTAACTTTTAAGGGACGATTTTTCTTTCCTTAATAAAAAAATTATTTTTTACATAATATTTTTTTAATTATTTTTCCTTTCCATTAAACACTGTTTGGAACCAGTATACAAAATATCTTTGGAAAAAAAAATGGCAGGCATTAATGGGTTAAGGAGCGAAACTCATTCTCTCATACTTTTCAGAGTTCTAAAGCTGTTTTTAAAAAACTGTGAATGAGATACTTTGTTAATAACAAATATAAACCTGGTTTATTTTCCCCAAAACTGAGCTCAAGGCTAAAGTACAAGGCTGTACTGCTAAGTGTTTAGAAAATCTATATGGTTTTCAATAGTGAATTGTACATAAAGCGTTAGACAAAACATTAGTATCGATTGCGTCTGCTGTTTTTGACGAAAGTGTATTGATTTCATATTTATATTTATCTTGCTTGCATTGGAAAAACATTCAAAAGAATGTTATTTATGTATTTTTGAGATATGTCCTTTGAACGACTATGCAAAGCATTATAATTACCTATGGAGTTCGCATGTAAAAGCAGCAGATTTTGTCAGCAAAGTTTCAGATCAACGTTAATTGCATTTGGCAATAATATTGGAAAACTAAATAAAAATTTAAATGCGTTTTTTTGCTTAGATTTATTTTGATTTTTGTAAAACAAAACCTTTTTCTCAACAAAAGGTAGCTCTGCTTTGGGTTAAAAACAAACTGATTGTTGCCACTTTCAGGAAAGAAATAAAAGCCTGTTTTATGACGGACATGGGAAGGATAAGGACGTTATACTTACGGAACTAAATCTCATTTCATTTCACCCTCCAGGGTCCCCCGTACCTACCAGCTTAGTGGTTTAACCGGGATAGGGCCCTGAAGAGCGCTCTGTTCTTAATTTTGAACCAGAACCTAGGGTCGAGCAAACCATAGGCCCTAGCACCCCCAGAGGTATCGTTTCACTTGGAGGACTTTGTGACCACGACATTTTTAACGCCTCTCAGTCACCATTAATCAAGACGGTGGATCTTTGATCGGCTGGGATCGAACCCGGGTCCTTTCGGACACGAGTCTGATGCCTTACCGATCGGGCCACCACGGCCCTCCGGAACTAAATCGCAAACTTCGAAATTCCATTATTGTATTAAATATAGTAAGAATGTACTTTCACGATCCTGAACTAATTGATTTGATTTTTATTTCACTGGCGGCGTGTTAACTATCTGTGCCAATCGCGATCAAATGACATGAGCTTGGAACTTTACTAGCTGCTTCAGTTTATGTACCCGAAAAACGTGTGTCAAGCTAAATCAAAAACAACTTCGCCATCATTAGTATAACTTAACCTTGAAAAAAATTTCTCAAGAAAAGTATAAAACATTCTAACGGTCGAAATTTAATTTTCACATGAATATAAAAAGTATGTCATGTTATTCGTGAGGTGTTAGTGTCTTCTATTAATATTTGGTGCTTCATAAATTTATTAACCTTTTAAACCCGAAGAACTCGTACTAGACTCAATTTTTCCTTAAAACATATTATTTGCAACTTTATATATATACTAGCTACCTGGCCCGGCTCTGCACAGGATCTATCTTGAGGGAAAATGTCATGTCAAGTAACGCGTGTGTCCATAAGTCTCGATTAAATTAAAGTCAATAGTTTGCTAGAATGCAGTACGAAAAATTAATCGATCGCCAAAAAATTTTAGGATCCGTCCGTAACAGGAAAAGTCTAAAGCAAAAGCAAGAACTTTATTTGTTTATGTTCAAGAACGAAATGGCCACACCTTTTTGTTATAAATAATTTATTTCACGCTATTTAATTTCTTTCACGCTCGTGCAGACGATTTTTATAAATCCAATTTAAAATGGGATTATTTTTTGCGTTCTTTCGAATGAGACCAAGATCGAGAAGATTCGATAAGTATTTAGCTAGATAGAGCCATTTTTAAGTCCTTTATTCGAAATTCGAACGGATCGGTACTTTTTTTCCCGCTCAAAAACCACCCTATGATCCTTCCCAGGTACTCAAGTATCTTCCTGCCAAATTTCGCCCAGATCCGACGTAAACTGTGGATTTGTATAAGGTACACACACAAATATTCTTTGTTTTTATTATGGGGACATTGCCACTTTATATACCAGAGATTTCTTCAGATACGAATGATTTGCGATGACAGGCTCCCTAAAAACATACTTGCTTATTTTGTGTAGATTAAATTTCACACACACACACACACACCCAAAAAAAGGTATGATTAATCATTAAAACTATAATCTACATAGCCAGCAATTATTTAGACATTAGTCTATTTTAGACATGATTATATTATAACACATTTATGGTTTTAGATAAAACTACAACGCGAATTATTCAAGATAAGTAGTTACTTTTCCGGTCATCGAATCGATTGCTATGATCCCGAGAATTAAAATTAATCGAATATTAACAAACAGAAAAAAAAATCTGGTATGGACCCCACACTACTTCCTTTTACGTGTAAATTTCTTAGTAAATGTCTTAAGTGTTAAAATAGTGGTTGGAGTGAGCAAGATAACAATTCAAACATTTACACTCTAGTTTGCCACGAAAAAATGTAAAAAAATTATTTACGATGATTATTTTTCCAAATATCGCCGATTTTAACATCATTCAGTGGATTTTTCGCGAAATATCGCCAATAGCGCCAAATTGAACCCAAATTCAAAAATAATATTTTTCGCCAAATTTATCGCCAACTTGGCGATATAACGACAAGTTGGCGTTAAACACTTGGCGACCAAAAGCTTGGCGATATATCGCCAAGTGGTCGCGCCAATTCATATCACTTAAGTTAGCAGTGAAATTAACACTGATTTACCCCATAAAAGGGGTAAAACACCCCCTTGGGAACATGCGAATGCAACCACAAAGGGAGGGACACAACTAGATCTCCTTGGAGCCTACATAATAAGCTAGAAGTTCCTACGGCATATAGTTTTTGAGTTATGCGACATACATAAGCACATACATACATACGTACATACAGACGTCACGAGAAAACTCGTCGTAACGATTCATATTCCTTAGGAAAATTCAATTATGTTTATAGCCTCCAAAACTAGAGAATTCTTTCCACTTAACTGTTTTTTTTAATCAGCTGCAGTTCAATAACTCATTCCGTTTAATAGCAATATTCATGAAGCCATTTAACTCAATTTTTATGTTTCTTCTTCAACCTTTAAAAAGCAATTGCATGTGTACAGCTGCCATATCCTTCAATATCAGTCATACTAATCAGTTTTCACGTGCGTTGGTCTTCCTCATATTTATTTCTGACGAAAAATCATTTAGATGTATTCTGTTCTTTGAAGAAATGCCAGCGGTTGTTTCATTGCAGTATGAAAACGTGTGGCGAATTTCTTCTCCGGTTATTTTCGTTTTTGATTCCTGTCGTGTAAATAGAATTTTTTTACTGTACGTTACCTAATTTTTTGCAGCATTTTGTTTCCAGTTTGCGGTTGGTTCACTTTAAATGCTGCACTTGGCAAAAAGCAAGTTAGAGTTTTTTTCCTTGTAATTTGTATACAAAAAGATAATTACCCAAAATAAGCGAGAAAATCGCCATAGAAAATTACATAAAATGAGAAAACACTAAAAAGTTACATTTAAAAATTTATTTGTTTCAGTTTTACGGAAACTTTGCCTTTCATTGCTAACAGCAGCATCAAAACATTTTGGACATTAAGGCTGTCATAGGGCACAATCCAAGATACTTCTGGAAAGCTTGTCATTCTTGAAGTACATTCTTTTTTTCTAGGATAACAATTTGTAGTAAAAATGTATTTCAAATCTTTTCAAAGTTGATGAATGCAGAAACAGTATAGTGAGGAGTTCTCCCCCCCCCCACCCCATAAAAGTGATACTGACCTTGATTGCCTATTTGTTTCTAATTTCTTCCTTCCCACCTTCAAAAATCCTTCTATTCTAAAATATGTTTTGAAGGCCATAGAGCTTCCACTTTTCTTTTGCCAGAAGTTAAGAGTCGCAGTCCGGATCATTTTATTCGAATGCGGACAGTATAAAAGTGCGCGTACAATTGCGCGGATCTTTGCAATTTGTATATTTGTGAGAAGCTTTTATTTCTAGGTTAAACGGATTTTTTTTCATTCCTGTAAGAGTTATTAATATTTATGAACTCCCTCCTTCTAAATTTATAGATATCATACTTTTTATACATACTACTTTCTTTCTTTTTTAACTTATAGATACTTATTTCGTTTCCTCCCAGCAATTCAAATGATTTATATTCAGTCTTTCGTCTATCCAATACTATTTGTTCCGCAGAAGATCTCATATAAACTCTAATAATATATATAGTTCTTGATAGTAGAACATTTTTTTCCCAAACATCCTTTGAAATGCAAAATCCCTGACAAGTTTCATCGCAATTAAGAAAAAACACTTCTTTTCTCGTTTCGAAATGTTGTCCTTTTCAATAAATAGAAAAATATCGGGATATTTCTTGTGCCCTAAGTCGTAAGTTATTCATATCATAACCGTAAAACTTCAATTGATTTACAGGAGCTCGCAAAAAAAATGCTTATTAAATTAGCGTTTTGTGCAAAGTGTCGAGGAAAAATACCTATTCAGGAAAACTTTCAGCGCCAAATTTTGTTCTTTTATTCATTTGTACATTCTTTTTTCGTGAACATAAATCCAGCATCCAAAGAAATTCTCCAATAATTTGGAGAAAGATGCTAGAGGGGAATGAAACACGAGCATTGAAAATTCTTTTAGCCAATTTAAATATTCTTTGCGAAAGTATTTTCGCTGTCATCGCATTATCTTTTACATTATACCGTTTTAAACTAAATATTTCATAAGTTCTGATTTTTTATGCAGTTTAGAGAAAATTTAAGTTCCATTGTACATATTCGAAGATAAACATCCACTTTTTTACATTCTATAAGACATATTTTTGAATCAAGGAAAGTAACTGAACTCGAGTAATATTTTTTTTTTCATTTTGATCAGTTTTAGCTTTTAAAAGAAATAGTTGTTTCCTTCTAACCGAAGACATTTCTTATTGCAAAATATAAATCAGTTTAGATGCTGGTGAATCAAATTCTGTGTTTTTTTTTTTGGGGGGGGGGGTAAATAAAGTTATACTTTGATAAACAGAATTGTTTGGTAGCTGATAAATTCACTTACTAAAATTATATACCGTAAAATGGGGTGTATAGGAACAGCGGGGTCAATCGGAACAAAACTTCCCGGGCGTACAATGAAATTCTTCATAAATAAACTATTGGGTATTTTTCGTATATGAATTTTTTTTTTCGAAAGGTAAGATCATAGGAAGTAGGAAAAATTACTTTTGTCAATCTGGCAACGCTACTGGCTTCTAAGGAGGGCTGCAAGTGGAATGCTAGAAAACATCACATTTTCATAGACAGCAAAACTTCATATGCAAGAAAAAACGTTCTTATATTTTAAACCTAAGAGTGGTATATTTCAATTATACATGTATCTGAACAACAGAATACCACATTAGAATTTACATTTTTTATAAATTGTGTCATAAAAATGAAAGATTCTGAAAAATGCCATAGGAAAAAAAAATGCGGGGTGAATCGGAACACTTAGTTCTGTTGTTCAAATTCAAACTTATTTGACGGAAAGTGTTTGAAAAATCAAGATTATAACCCCAATTCTTCTAATCAAGAGAAGGACAAGGATTTATTACTGTTTATCCTTCTCGTGAGCAAATATATCTTAACATGATACACAGTTGCAGATTTCAAAAGATTTTTTCTCCGGGAGACTTCTTTTTACTTAAAATAAGAGGGGGAAAGCTATATCGACTTTATGTAGTAAAAGTC
This sequence comes from Uloborus plumipes, assembly GCA_038373865.1. Lineage (NCBI taxonomy): Eukaryota > Metazoa > Arthropoda > Arachnida > Araneae > Uloboridae > Uloborus > Uloborus plumipes. The sequence goes on from JAXGGA010005636.1 coordinate 49,342, forward strand.
CAGCACACAGACAGTGATGAATAAGCGAAAAAATCTTTCAGGACAATCCCCGAAATCCAGAGATTTTAAGAAACTAAAGAAAAGGCAGAGTTCATCCCAGGAGATGCTATAAAAAAACTTAAGCCAAGTCACGGTTGCTAGTTTTAAGGACTAGTACATATTTGTGCATGACATGAGTGACTTCAATTCATGTTAGAGCTTTGTATTTCAATTCGAAAGTATTTCTTAAAATTAAATTTCATTTTTCATAAGTTCAAAATTATTTTGAATTTTGACAAATTATAAACGTTTACTGGTATTGAAATTATGCATTTATTTGACATTAATTATCTGTTCTTATTCTCCCCCATCAATATTACTCATGTTTGTGAGACTTATTACAGGTTAATTTGAAAAAAAAATAAAAAAATTAACATGTGTTCCGATTGACCCCTATCAGCGGGGTGATTCGGAACACCCCTAAATTCCTATATATATGAATAATAACTGTTCGAAATGTTTTGTCTTTGCTTGGAATATCAAAAGCAAAGCAAGACCGAAGTTTTTACCCAAAAAATCAAATTTAAAAAAAATCTTTTAACTACTTTTTTACAATTAAAGCTGAAAAGTGTTCCGATTAACCCCATTTTACGGTATCTCACCATTTTCTGTATATGTAAGATATGTATCAAGCTGCGTATGAGGCAATAAGAGGCAAAGCAATGTAAGTGAACTTTTTTTAAGTTCTGAGTAAAACGCATACAAAGTCAAACCTTGGAAGGTTTTCATTCAAAAAAATTTCTAAATATGCTATATAGCAACACCTACCGAAAGCAACAGGGGATAAATAAATGTTAAGCGGGGGAAACATGCTCAAAAATAAAATATTTTCACTACCCCTGGTTGCGCTCAAAGTCCCATTGCTGTAAGTGCTTGTAAGAAAATTATTTCTTCACACTTAAACAAGAAATTGCTGCAGATAATAATACTCTGCTTTGTTTTCCACACACGTTATCTTGCTCTTGTGATATTTGGAAATTCATTTTCGCTGACTTAAAAGTTCTTATAGCAAATTTAAAGCCCTTCGAGCTTTGAAGCGAAAGGAAAATATTTCAAGGTGTTTTTTTTTTTTTTTTGCAGACCTTCCGATAACACCAAATTCGAGAAATACTGTCGGCCCCGCTTAATCGAGTACTGTCGGTTCCAAGAAATTTTATTCGATTTAGCGGCGAACATTTTTTTACCTTTCCATTTTAACAATTTTAGTCTGAAAGCGTAGTCATAACAAGGAAATAGCTATATAAAGGAAATAATTAATGTTATTGGTAAAAAGATTTTGAAATAAGAAAAGTTAACAACAAAATAGTATAATAATTGAGTATAAATATTGTACGGTCATATGAAAATCATAAAAAAGTAACTTACAACTTGTGCTACAAAAAAATTGTTTTTCGCCATTCACTTTTATTTTCTGAAACAGTCCACAATAGTGGTTTGTTTGCTCCAAGGTCTTGTGGAAACACTTTTATTTTATTCTACATTTTTCTTAGCAAAATTTTTTGCAAAGGAAGATAAAAATATTATTCGATTATCCGGGGAAATTATTCGATTAAGCGGGGATATTTAACATTGTGTCTATGAGGAAATGTTCAGTTCCGGACGGTTTTATTCGTATAAGCGGGGTATTATCCGTTACCCGATTAAGCGGGGACGACAGTAATATTTTTTCGCGTAGAATTAGTCATTTAGATCGTAAAAATGGATCTTTAATTAATGTCCCTGTGAGAACTACTTTTATTCTGAATTAAAGGCATATTATGTTCTGTGCATCTGACAAAGTGCATGCAAAAAGTAATGATAATCTGTTGGGTAAGTTAACGTTTGAAAGCATAATGACCAAGGAAACTCAGTTTCACATTTTTAATGTTGGTAGAGATTGCATGTACCGTAGCTAATATTTCTTTCAAACTGAGAAATAATGCTGACGATATTCAATAGGAAAAATATTTAAATTCATTTTTCACGTTGGTTAGTGTTTCACGCTGGTTAAAAGTCTGCAAATAAGCAAAACAAAAAATCGATCTGAATCTTGAATACTGTTTAAGCACTGCTTCCTACAGACTTGTTTTGTGATCATTTTACCCCATAGTGTGGAATATAATGAATATAGAAATAAAAGGGAATAATTGTTGAAATAATTCTTATCGCACTATTATTGGTTAAAGCCAAGTAATTACTATAAGTAATTTTTTGGTTCATTGGATATTTAAAGCTAAAGAAAATAGGTTGAACTGCTTGTCGGGGAATCTCAGCAGAAACGACAAACTTGTCAACATTGTTTTACTGTGATCTTTTCACCTTACTTTACAAAAACTGCTCTAAAACATAAAATAAAATGAATGCAATTTATGTAGATATTGTAATATACTCGGTATGAACAAGGAAATCTTATGTGTGTTACAATTAGTTGTAAAGGTGAAACAGTAAAATAGACTTTACAATCTTATAGGTAGTACACGAGATAGATATGTGATCACAATTTATACGTTTTCAAATGTTTCCAAATATAAAAGTGTAGTTTTTAAAACATGGCTATGGTAAATAACAAGCAAAAATTAGCATGCTAATCAAAAAATACATTTCGCAATTACTGCCTGTTTTTTTGCAGACTATATTCATTTTATCCCACCTGAACTCTGTAGTTTTTCCTAAATATGACAGGAAATGCTACAAACGTAACCCAAAACTCATTTGAATAGAATGTACGGTTTAATATTTCACATAGGATGATTCTATAACAGAAACCTGCTGCCATTTTATAGACTGCTAATAAACGACCCGACTCCTATCAAAACGAAGCACGATAAATTAGAAAAACTTCCCGGTTCAATTTATAGATCTCGCGTGCAGACATAAAAGGTTTGAGTAGATTAAAGCAGCAAAAGTTTTGGATATTTCCAATGGTTCAGACGGTTGAATACAAAGTGCTTCATTTTCAAGATTTCATACCTTTTATTAAGGAAGATGGATGCCGGAATTATGGTCCGGAATACATTACGTCCTGAAGTGCGTCGTAATATCTTCAAAGGGCCAACTAAATCCTGGTTTATTATTCAAAGTCATGATTTGTTGCACTTAAAAGAAAAGTTCATCTGGATTCTTAAATATCTTCAGCTCTGTTCGAACGAAGCTTTAAGGCAAGTTTTTAAGTTCTGATTAAAGATTCTGACTCTTAAGCGTATGTCGCGATGCTTGATTTCGTAAGATGCTTTTGATTCCTAGGTTCTTGTGACAGTGGAATTTCGCGTGTTTTAAATTCATCTGCCAGTTGTACAAATGAACGGGTTCTTAATAATCCACATCCAAAAGAATACGTAAAATGTGAGCACTAACTTGTAACCTGTACTTTGCATTACGATGGGAAACATAATAATGTTATTCGTGCATTCTTCAATCAATGACAGTATATGAAGTACTGAAGTACAGTAATTTTGGGTAACTTTGAACACTTAAATTCCTCAACCACGCCACCCGGATGGATAACAAGACCTTCTCGGTTTAATAGGTTGATGTAAAGAGTGAAATCCACTTTCTACCTATGCCTAGCTAAGGTTGGGATTCGGATTCAACGGCATTTATTATTTTCGAAAATTTTACAATAATTTGAAATACTGATCTATAGTACTTCAAATGAGTCTTATTGCCTAGATTTCACAAAATTTAGAAAAATATTTTTAGATACATTAATAAAGCATCTTATAAATTTGAACAAAAGTCTTCTGTGTAAGTTTTGCATCAATTTTTCTTTTTCAGTGAAAATCGATAATTTTATTTTAAAATACAAGAATAAATTAATTTAACAGTGGCAATTGAAGTTTGAAAAAGTAGTAAAGTTTCGAAAAACCTTTGAACGATGTGTGTTAGCTAAACTCGATTTTATATTTTTTAGTATATTTGACATTTAAAAATCAACATATGCCTAAATTGAACTAAATAAGTACTTTACTGGAAGTCATTAAATCTTAATTTGTACGTAAAGTAGTATTTACAAGAATTTCATCAATATATAATAACAAAAAAATAATAATAAACCACGAAATATTCCAATATGTGTATCAAATTTTGAAAGTGACGTGTATGATTTCTTTAAATTTTACATTTAATTTTAAGGTTTCAATTTCATATCTATTGATTTTTTTCATCTTAACTTTAAAATTATGCCTCTAACAAACGTGCTTATACTTTTTTTTAAGTTCACAAAGGAGAACAGGATTTATTTTATTTATGTATATTTCATAAAAGTGAACAACAAGGTTTCTTATTACTCTTATCCATGTATAACTTTTACGTAATTATTTCTGTTTGAAATTGAATTCATTTCTAATTTCGAATTAAATTACTAAACATACACTTTCGGAAAGCAGATTGTTTCGAATGTAACTGACATCAGCAATCGTCTTTAAGTAATAAGATTATTGATTCTTTTTTCTCATTATCAGAGAAACGAAATTGCGTTCTATAATTAGCTTAAAAATACATATCTTCCATGGAAATGTTAAGACTAATTAGCTTATATTTGATTAAATCCATCGGCTTTTTCCTATATAATTTTACTTAAATTAAATGCAAACATTTTGAATTTTCGCATACTGTTTGCGGAAAAAATGATAGAACCATTATTATTATTTTTCATGTTTGGAGACATAGTGTTGCTAATTATTGCTGATGTTATTCCTAACAATTTTTTGTCTTATTTAAATGAAAAGTTAAATTTATTATCGTCTAATTTATAATACGCGGATTAGAAATGCAATCAGTAATAACTACTATAGCTTAATTCTTACTTGAATCCCGTGCAACTTTATTTCATAACTAATTCGTCAACCAGTAGGCTTACAGTTCCAAGACTAAGAAAAATAGGCAAACTTTATTGTCTTAACTCTTGCAATAATCGTGGATTTTGGATTAAAAAAAAAAACACTCACTCAACGAGGGAAATGGAAATCAAACGAACAACGTCAGTATCCATTCAAATCTCAGTAGGATAAAAATACTGATTATCGTTCAATCACTTGGTGGATTCTTCTAAAATATAAAGTCAACCGTTTGTTTCACTTGAAAATTTATTTAGTTAAAACAAAGATTGCACACGTTAATCCATACCTAAATTGGTTCTAGCTTTAATTAATTATAGCTAAGATGTCAATAAATAGACTTGCAAAACCAAGATTATGCATCAAACCGAGAAACAGACAAACGTTAAGCTAAAATTATGAAATAATCGCACTTTCAAAGAAACGAAGGAAGAGTTTTGATTGAAAATTGAATGATCTCAAACAGTGAAATTGAAATCAATATCCATACGAATCTCTAGAGTAAAGATATCGACTCGTTCAAACACTAATGCTGTCATCTTAGTAGATTTCTGAAGAAAAAAAAATGCCAGTTGCAACTTTATCCTTCTGTTTGGAGCTAAATAGGAGTTTTTAAAGCCAGAAATTGCAAATTAATGACTACCTCTCAGCTAAACTGATTTTTTTTTTCGTATGAGTTGGCAATTTTTCGAGTCTTTTACGAGGGATTTTTTTCGAAAAGAAATGAAGTGCAAATGAACTTGAACTCTTTTTTGACAAATAAAAGTTAGAATTTTTGCAATCAATATAAAAGGAAGAAATTTCAAAGAAACAAAAAAACTATTTATTCAACTACTTTGGTGCAGCCACAATATTATAATATGGATCACGTGAATCACTATTTGCCAATCACAAATTGAGTTATCAAGCCGTGACAACACATCATCTCTTTACCCAAGATTCACTTGGCAACAAATAACAAGGGACTACATGACCCACTATCTACCAATCACGGTGATATAAAGGTTGCATTGGGTTTTATGAAGCAAGAGCTTTAATAGGCGCTGGTGATATAAAGGGGGATTTTACCATTAATCACGGTTAAGTGACGACAATAAACAATCGTGATTGTTTAATAAACAACTGATTTTTTTTTTTTTTTTTGAATTGTGAAATTTGGGTATTTAAAACAAAATAAAACATTTATAGAATATTAGGAAAACAATTTTTTTTAAAGCACTTGCACTTTTTAGCACAAAATATATTTTTTTTGAACCAAACATCAAAATAAATATTCGATATTGTTTGCAGTATCCAACTTTACAAAACAACAGAAGGAAGTTCCGTCGTAGGATATTTTAATTGGTACATCATTTTGCAATATAGCTTTATTTCATAATTTTGTATTATTTTAGCTAACATTCAATTTAATGAAAAATATTGCAAAATATACCCAACTAAAATTTATATTACATGCCTAGTCGTTTGAGAAAAATATTTTGTTTGCTTGAAAATAAAACACACACACACACACACACACACACACACACACACATTGTTTTGCCATTTCCTGTTGATGTTTATTTTACATTTAACAAACCAAAATGCACAGCATTATACTAATCTCTACTCTTAGTTCAATATAACATAATAACTAACAACCAACTGGTCAAATTCCTATTCACTTTGACCAATCTTGATAGGCATGCACTCTTTTTCCCTCTAATCTAAAATTTCATGATTTTTATTATTTTTAAATTTCACATTGAACTCCATATCATTAACTCAACGTCTCAACAGTTCTTGGGCATTATATTTCAACAAAATACGCAGACCGTTGAACAATATTGTGAATTTAATATCTTTAACAGCATAAAAGAAGACTTTTAGCGTTTACCTTGTCTGAAAAACTTTATTAAAGTACTTGAAGCGCATACTAAGCGTAAAATTGTACGACGTAACGAGCAGCTCTGATGATCATTAACACCTCCTCATGTTAGCAGTTAAGCTTTCTTTTTTTCATTTCTGAACATATCAAGAGGAAACTGCTTAAACGAAGGTAAACATTTTTTGACACCCAGTTAACAAGAACTGAAATTTTTCAGGTCTTAGTGGATGCTTTTATCTTTAATATCCCTTCCAACCCAAGCTTTTCTTTCATGTTTATGTTTTTGTTTATTTCGTTTTTTCCCTTTCATTCATTACTTTTTTTTTTCCTTTGATAAAGATCGTTACCTCTTCATATGTTTCTAAAAGAAGGGAATTATTTTGAGTCTTGCTTCGAAAAAAAGTCGCATAAAGGCTTTTGGGTGTATTTTTATAACAAGTTAAGTGTACGTGTTCTTGTTTTAATTTTTTTTTTTTTTTAATTTTAGCATTATGTTATCTTAAATAAAACATGCGTCAAGGTTAAAGGACTTTTTAGAAGAAGAAAACAAAGTAAAATGTAGAAGGACATCAATCTCTTCTAAAGAAAGAAACAATGCATTATCATATTACTATTAAAAAAAACTATACGTTTCTTCTTAATTATGAAGTAAAATGTACTATTTACTTTCTGTGTAACAAGCTTTTGAAAAATAACTTCTTTTAAAATTATTTTGTCTTTAAAAAACAAAACTTTTTCTTCAAATAAGATTTGAGTTTGCTAATCTTTTAGTGTCCATTTAATCCTTTTAAGCGAATTTGCTTATGTTGGCACCAGTTTTTATCATAATAGTGGCCTGGTTGAAACTGCTTTCCATATGTTCTACGATTGTTACAAGTTCATATAAAATACATTTACCTTCTTAGTTTCTTTTAGTATTTCAGATAATTCATTAATCTTTAGTATAAAACTGCACAACTTTACGTCAAAAATAGAAAAACGTGTTTTTGTTTTCCAAACACTTCTTGCAACGTTACAGCAGCCAATTTTTAAGAAGTACTTCGTGCTTAGTAACGCTGTCATACTTTCAGAGCCTAGAGCTTCGCTAATTTTCATTTATTTACCAGTATAGAGCTTTTTTTGCGAGCATGCATATTAGCGATTATTTCTAGTATCCCTCTTCCTACACCCCCAACGAATGCAAATATAATAACAGCTACAGAATTGCCAAAAACAAATAAAGTAAAAGAGATAAAGAGTGAAGATTGGCACTGATTAAAATGCTCAAAATTTTCAAGAATTTAGCAGGATTTTCTTTCAATAATGAGGACAATAAGCAGTTTCTTTCACCAGTTGTTGAAGAAAATCGAATAGCTATCATTACTGAAACAACAAAGTATTTAATGCTAAAAGTCTCTCTCTCTCTCTCAGAAAAAAGGTGAACTGCAAAGAAAGCAACTGATACTACAAGTTTAGTCACAAAAAATTGTAAGGATAAAAATTGCATAAAATGGTTTTAAAATATTTTTGATTTAATTATAAGCTTCTAGCAAATTTCAGTACAACAAAACGACGTGTCAAAAAAAAAACTAAATGCATCTGACACTATTTTTACAGATTTTTGTGTAAAATGCCCCTCTGAATAAAACATTACCACCATTTCCTACTTTACGGCAATAGCGTTCTCTATTTTTATTTTCAGATCTTGACATTTTGTTTTCATCATTTATTATTATCAAGCAGTGATAAACAATGGGAGTGATGGTTCCCTAAAAATATAAATATACATAAATGCTCTGTTAAAAACACACTTTATTTAACTTTCAATGTCAATTATATCTGTAAACGTGACAGGAATAAATATAAGTATTGAAAATTTCTTTATTGAAAGAGATCTAAAGTGCAAGTCGAACATGCGAAGTTTCCAAGGTTTAAACAAAAATTTTACTGCTTGAAAAAAAACTGCTTTTACTCATAGAAATGAGTCCGATACTCTTTTTTCGAACCATGAAAATTTTTTGAAGCTTAAAAAAAGATGTTGATGATGTATTAAATATTTTAGGGAGCGGGCGGAGTATCCCCATAATAAGTCTCCTAACTTGTTGCAAGTGTTCATATGATTTGGAACTTTTACCCAAAACTGGAACTTTTACGCCTCTTTAACCCAATAGAAAATGATAGTAGTAATTTAATGCCCCTTCCCCACCAAACTAGAGCTATGAAGTCAAAAACTGAAGAAAAGAGCGGGGGGAGGTGTGTGGCTCACTTCCAATGGGGAAAACCGGAGGCCATATTTGATTCACGGAATCATTTTACATAAAAATCAGCAAGAATGATATTAGAAGCATGCTGAACATTTTTTTTTTTTTTGCCGTGCAACCGAAAAGCACTTGAAATTGACAAAAACTTGAGAACTATTTGAAGAGCACTGTCATTTTATTCAAGTAGAATATTCAAATTTTGCAAGTATAAAAGGATTGGTAATGGGTAGGAAAAATTAAGGACAGGCCTGACCAGTGAACAACAACAACAAAAAAAAAACATATGCTTGGGAAGCCCCCAGAAAGTCCCTAAAGACCCTAAAAAGAGCTAGCAACATTTTCGAGTGACAATTTTAAGACGTCAGGCTCTTTTAATATATCTTTCCTTATACTCTTCTAAGCAGCATGTGGGATATCGAGTGGCCGAGAGTGGTTACATTTTTTACTGCGTATAACATTTTTGCTGGTAAAAATAGTGGTTTTTAAAACATTTTGGGGCAATTAGAAACTTAAACCTGTCGTAAGTATGTCATGTAATACATCAATAGAAAGCTCTATTTCTTGCCTTTACAATGGTTTTTGAATTTTTATTATTTTATAATTAGAACAGAAGTTGCATGTGAAAATTTTGTATATGTTTTTTTTTTTTTTTTGACTTTTTAAGTTTAACAGCTCTGTATTTCGTACACTTTTTGAAGTAGATATCCAAAACTTGTCAGAATCACTTATGTTGTCATATGTGACCTTCACAATAATTTTTGTTAACCCTTAACTTCCCACTGTTGCATTTCTGCAACATATGATTTTTTTAATTTAAAATACTTAATTTTTTAATTAGCTACAAATCACTTATCTGAGGAAAAAAAAGATTACTGCAGCGAAATACATGCTAATTTCGTCACTAGTTGACAGCACATTTTCCCCAGAAATCCCAATAATTATAAAAACATTTGATGCCTCAAGAACTGTGTCTTTGCTATAAAAAAAAAATCCATTCTAGTTTATACTTCCTCTTGTTTATTGACGAAATAAATTACCAGGTAAGAAATTTAAACATTTTACGTTCATTTAAAAGTAAATTTAATTTTCTATGGGATAAAGTTTTCAAGAAATTTGATTTTACTTTTACATTGTCGCAAACAAAAAAATGATTGAAAGTCATTTTAAAACTGCTTATTTAAAAAAATTATCCTCTTTATTATTACTTGAGAACTAGCTGATACAATTTTTTCATCAAAATTTAAAATATTGCGAAGTTAAGGATTAAAATCGAAAATGCTGAGATCAAAAACTTTTTTCCATCATTGATTTGACGTGATTGCCCACAAAGGACTTAAAAGGCTTTTTTTTTCAGTACAAATGTGATACGCAATAAAAGACGCTACCACTCCCGACCGCCTGATACCCGGCATGCTGCTTAGAAGAGTATAGGGAAAGATATATTAAAGAGCCAGGCGTCTTAAAATTGTTGCTTTTTCGACGTTCAAAAAGTTTCCTGGTGTTTTTTATTGTTACTTTCTATAGTAAATTTCGTGTTATTAACTCAATGTAAAAACAGCTATCATCTCGTAACAAATCGTCGAAGATATTTGGGAATTTAATATCTTTAACAGCATAAAAGAAGACTTTTACGATTTACCTTGTCTAAAAGAGTTTATTAAAGTACTTGAAGCGTGTACTAAGTGTAAAATAATGTGGCATAACGAGTCGCTCTGTTGAGCATTAATACCTCTTCATGTTAACATTTAAGCTTTCTTTCTTATTTTTGAAGATATCAAAAGGAAACTTAAATTTAAAAAAAAAATCGTTTCTTGACACAAGAAGTCATATTTTTCGGACCTTGTTGAAAGTTTTATCTTAAATGTCTTATTTTTTTTTCTTTTTTTTTATGTTTATGTTTTTCCATCTTTTTTTCTATTTTTCCCCTTATTAAAGGTTTTTACCTCCTCATATTTTTCCAAGCGAAAGGAATTAGCTTAAAAACTGATCTGATAAAGGTTTTTGAGTGTGTTTGCATAGAAAAATAAAATATGAATACTTTTATTGCATTTTTTTATGTTATGTAACCTTCAAAAAGTCAGACGTTTCCTTCTAAAATACTTTTTGAGGAGAAAAACATTGAAAATGCGGAATGGAATTCATCTGTACTATGGAGGTGTACCTTGCATATGCATGTATACATGGAGATTATTTTGAAATAGTATTTACCTAAGTTAATTTATGAAATAATATTTTCACCTCACATTTAAAAAATAACTGTTATTTGGGTTTAAATTTAAACGAACTAGTTTCGATAGAATTAAAAAAAACCGAAATTATACGTTTTGTCGTTTTCTAAATAAACTCAAACTTGAAACTGCTCTCTGTATAATTTGCTTCCAATGCATCCCTATAGAACTAATACGAACGCTCTGAAATATGCCTTAAATTAAAGATGTCGCAGAACACTGAACTTTGTCAGATGTGCAAAATACTTCATTTTAAAGTAATGGCTTAACAGTTCTCCAAAATGTAACAAAAAAGGAAGAAGCATAGATATAGTTTCTAGAACTTATACTAAAAGCTTGGTTTCAAAATCATATGACTTGTTTGGATGCAAAAAACGTCACTCTGACAAAGTTCTTACTGAATTGATGGTTTAGTTTGAGTTTCTTAATTGGTTTACTTTTAGTTGTTGTTTTTTAAATGCTACATAGTGGTGGTAAAATAATGAAGAAAAATAAAATTTAATGGTGGTTAAATGGTCCATTATGACACATAAAACAATAATAAACACATAAATAAAAGCAAAAATATTGTATGCCTCAAATAAACTAAAAAAATCTAAAAAATACTAAATTTGTTTGTCATATCTGTGTCTAGCAACATTAAAATAAATAAACCTGTAATATCCAATACACGAACGAAATTAATTTTCCTTAGGAAAACTCGTCATTTTTACGTTTTATTTTGAGAAAGTTTTACTTCATACTGGGAAAACGAAAAGATTTAAGGGGAAAAGTTTATATGCACAGAACCGAAATAATAACAACCAGTTCTATATATTTGGTTTAAATGCCGTCTTGTTTTCATAATGAATGTTAATTTTAAATTAAGAGAAAAACTTATTCCATTAATTCTTCACACAATTCTAAACATTTCAGTAACTAATTGCATTAACTAACTCGCTTCTATGTCTGAGAACTTGTAAGCAAGTAAAAATATTTCTCCCTAACCAGAAGTATGGTTCTATCTAGAGTCGTTTGCATCATAAATGTCATTTAAGAAACTAACATAAATATCGTGGTTTATGGGCTATGCAGTTTATGAGTTCATTGTCCCCCTTTTTTGCTGTCTACATTTCTTAACATGAGACTTCGTCGTGACTGGAAGTTTTTATTTGTATTATTTTAAGTATTTGTTTAAGTAATTGGACTATATATTATCTTGTGGATTGGCTACTTCATGTAATTCTAATAATATTTCAGTCATAATCTTTCAGATACTTTTCTTCATCACGAAGAACACGTTAAACTGTTCAGGCATCACTAAAAAAGCTCTCCTTTAACTATATTTCTCTTGGCATAGGGGTGTTAGTTGCAGCAAAAAAAAAACACTAATAATGGTGATAATTTAAATTTTGACATCTTAAATTCAAATCATGTTTTTCGCAATGACGTACAACGAAAAATGTGTGTGTGTGTGTGTGTATTGCCATATGTGTGTTGTGTAGTGCATCCCTAATTTTACATTTTCTTCTTTCGTCAGAGTACCTATATAGATATCTGCAGTAAAACGAAATTTACAAATACGAAGTAAATAGTTTCAACGAATTTTACTTAACATGTGGAAGGCATCGAAGCACATTTACTTGTGAATCTTAATTTTTTCAAAGCAACTTTTGATTTGAAGTATATCCGCATCCATCTCATCAAAATATATTTTCCGCCCATTTTTTAGCTAGTAAAAAAGCTTAAACTATCTCTAATATGTGTGTTATTATTTAGCAAAGTAGATTTTTGAAAAGATTTACTGTGATAAGTCAAAAGCTTTGCAATGCAATACTTTACAATTTTAAGTTTAGAAACCCAGCATTTGAAGACCATTATGTTCCAGCCTTAAGCCATCTTTCATCTAATTCTTTATCCAATTATAACAATCATAAGAATTAATAATAATGTCATACATAACCATCTTTCTGCCCTAATGCGTAAAACACCAAGTTTTACAAAATTAGAAGTAGTTTCTTAACTATTGAAGCATAATTTGTGATTGCATTTCATTAGTTAGTTCAAAAATTACTAAAACACACAAGACGAAATTAACAACTGACAAAATTTTAACTAAAAAAATTAACTTTGCCTAGAGTTCAGCTTCTTAAATGCATGTGATTTTTATCAGATTATATAAACGTTAATATTACCCAAAGCCTTTTTCATAATTAAATAAAAAAGAATGAAGATCCTATTAATTGAACTAATTAATCTGTACGTTCGTAATTGAGATAACTTTTCTTATGTGAGTTCTTAAGTAATAGATGCACGATATAATTATCGGTAATTAACCTTTACTTTGAATTTCGATATAAAATGGCGAATTTTTACTAAAATATGAAGGCAAAGGAAAGGGGGAGACTAATCCATTTTTTATGGCTTAATAGGCAGAATCTTTTGCTATTAGATATAACAGGCAGTGAGTGCATCCTAATTATTTATTTTTTTATACGTTCTATTGTGACAGTTTTTCGCTTATGAGTAAATTAGATAATCAACAATATTTGAAGGACATTTTTATGAAATTAAGTTCTTGCAGTTATATGTGTATACTTGCTTTGGTAACTTAAATAAATGCTTATATTTTCGATTTTAATCATACATTTTTTAATGAGTATCTCTTTCAATGAAAAGTAATTTACACTCATTTAAATTATTTCATATTTTTTGATAGTTTCAACAAATGTTTGTCTGGAATCATATACGCTAGTAGGCACCAAAATACAATAAAATTAGACCTCAATTTTTTATATCCGGGAAATCAGCATCATTAATTTGGTGCAACAAACTACCAACCATTTTCAAGTAAAACCCAAAATATCTTGACATTAATCAAAATACATTGTAGCGAGAAGTTTAGCCCAACTGTTTTAGGGCATAGTGCCTTTGATTTTTTTTTTTTTGCTAGATTTATAGATTCGAGAATCGTCGTAAATACATTAACGTAAAATATTTTCCGTGACCCTTACATTACAAAGACGAAAAATTAGCCTCTAAATGTGGTTGAAATTTCAAGACGGAATCCAAGACAGCGGAATCTACTTACTTCAGTGCCTTAAGCTACTGGGCAGCTGTATAATGTAGCTCTCCTAAAATAAACTATGATCTTAACAATTTTTGCCTCTTTTTGGGGTAAAAAATGGGAAAATTAAAGCTGAGTTAAGTTGGGTTATTTTCGTAGTAGTTTTACAACTGTATTCTAACGTGAATTCACACCAACAAGACGTCTCTTTTTCACGGTTTGGGGTCAAAATGTCGCGGCCGAAATGTCGCGGGCCAAAATGTCGCGGCAAAAATGTCGCCGAGCCAAAATGTCGCGGGCTAAAATGTCGCGGGCCAAAATGTCGCCGGTCCAAAATGTCGCTGAGCCAAAATGTCGCGGGCTAAAATGTCGCGGGCCAAAATGTCGCCGGTCCAAAATGTCGCCGAGCCAAAATGTCGCGGGCTAAAATGTCGCGGGCCAAAATGTCGCCGGTCCAAAATATCGTCTGCCCAAAATGTCGCGGGCCAAAATGTCGCCGGGCCAGAATGTCGCCGGTCAAAAATGTCGCCGGGCCAGAATGTCGCCGGGCCAGAATGTCGCCGGTCAAAAATGTCGCCGGTCAAAAATGTCGCCAGTCAAAAATGTCGCCGGGCCAGAATGTCGCCAGTCCAAAATGTCGCCAGTCCAAAATGTCGCCAGTCCAAAATGTCGCCGGGCCAAAATGTCGCCAGTCCAAAATGTCGCCGGGCCAAAATGTCGCCGGTCCAAAATAACGTCGGTCCGAAAGGCCGCCGGTCCAAAATGTTTCCAGTCCAAAATATAGCCGTTCCTAAATGACACTAAGTGCATAGTAAATGTTTCCAGCAATTCACAAATTCAATGCAGCTTAATTATGTAGCTCAATTTTACTAATAAGCTTATCACGATATGATAAATACACCTGTTTAGTAACTTTTTTTAAACGTAACAGTTTAGAAAATTAGCTTAATTTATTAACAAAAATGTAACTAAATTGATTTCTTCTAACGCTTAAATTATTTAAGTACCAAAATAATGCCATAGTTTATTCAGGGCTGTACTTAGGGCCCAGGGACGCTAAATTTCTTCCTTTTTAATACGCTTTTATTAGTTTCACATGTGGGTTTGTTTGTTTTTTGTTTGTTTGTAGGTATGTAACTCTGACAAGGGGACCTTACAGGTTGTCACTCACCGATTTTGATGAGTTTTATATATTATGTAGAGGGACCCACCCTAAGTATTTTAGCAAAAGGATATGCCCCAATGCGCCTTAGTTTCCGAGATATAACGATCCAAAGTTCAGCTCGAAGTTATTATAGAGGTACGGTTGAGCAGTGGTCACAACAGCGGCCGTAGCCCAGTGAGCAAGGTACCCCACTTCGACCGCTGGAGGTCTGGGGATCGAGTCCCGTGACGTATTTTTTTTTCTTTAATATCGAAAAAAATTCGATAGTTAATGGAAAATCGTTTAATTATTCATTTTTATTTTATTTATTTATTCATTTAGAAAAGAATTTTTTTTTTCAATTTTTAATATTGTTAATTCACGGGACTCGATCCCCAGACCTCCAGCGGTCGGAGTGGGGGACCTTGCTCACTGGGCTACGGCCGCTGTTGTGCCCACTGCCCAACCGTACCTCTGTAACAACTTCGAGCTGAACTTTGGATCGTTATATCTCAAAAACTAAGGCGCATTGAGGAATATATTTTTGCTAAAATACTTAGGGTGGGTCCCTCTACATAATATATAAAACTCATCAAAATCGGTGAGTGATAACCTGTAAGGTCCCCTTGTGAGTCAAAGATAAAATTCACTTTCTTTACAAACGTAAAAGTAATATGTTAAAAACCATTATTATTACTAAAGGCTAAACTATATTGCATGTTGATGTATAATAAGTGCATTTGCCATTAGTTCTGAGTAGGGCATCGATCGTCCACAAAATGCATATTATAAGTGCAAGTAAACTTAGCGGATATTCAACAGTTTTCAAAATCTTCTTTTGAATTTGATTTACTCTAAAAGCGTATTTTTTAGTTTTTTTTAAAGTATATTTAGGATTATTTCTTTTTTTCACACAAAGAAATTAAACAAATAAATTTGCTGTAAAGGCTTTTTTTTTCCTTTTGCAAAAACGGAATACCGTTTAATCACCGCGTAGCCGGCAATTTTCTTCTAGAACATTTTCTTTAAGAGTTATTTGGGGACGTTTGAAATCAAATTAGTTCATGTAATTATTGCTTTCTTTGTAACAACTAAGTGGTGGAAGGGGAGGTG
The DNA here is from genome assembly GCA_038373865.1 of Uloborus plumipes. Taxonomy (NCBI): domain Eukaryota; kingdom Metazoa; phylum Arthropoda; class Arachnida; order Araneae; family Uloboridae; genus Uloborus; species Uloborus plumipes. Next base: position 65,833 of record JAXGGA010005636.1, read on the forward strand.
AAATTTCAAGAGAAAAAATGGTATTATATTCAACTACACATTTAAATACTGGTTGTAACGAAGGTACAGTACTATGTCTGAGCTGATTAACGCCAGAAATGAATAAGCATCTCTACCTTTAAGATTCTTCTACAAAAAAAATTTTGTTTGAATACTTGCATTACTTCTTGATATACATCACTCACAAATAATGAAAAATAAAAAGTTCAATTGCTCTGCTTCCTCGATGATGTGGCGTATCTTCTGAAGGCTTCTTATGGGCCAATTTTTATTTGATTTCGTCTGAACCTTCTTCAGACATAGTAATCACGCTATGCTGAAAACGTTCCATTACATTCTTGCCTGTAAAAACTTGGAAGAACTAGCGGCAAAAACCAATCAGCACTGAACCACATATTCGTTGGTATATGTATGTACCGAATTTCATTCCAATTTACGCAGTAAGTTTTGTGGTAGAGTCGCCCCAAAAAAATGGGTTACGCAGATACACACTTACACATTTTCCTTTAAAAAAATAAACGATAAAATTGAATTCAGCACACATCAGAACGTGTAAATTCTTCCAAATTGACAATTTTTCACTGATCCAATACTTTCTTTTACACATTTTATGAAGAAGAAAATAAAAACACCTCTATCATTTAAATTATATAGACTTGCTTTCGATCATGTAAGAAATTTTAACAAAAACAAATGTCAAACATTGTATATCTGTCTTATTCATTTCACATTTTTTCAACTTCTTTTTTAAAACATAAATTTTCCTTTCGATATCAATTAAACTTGGCTTGAGCTGCTAATCTATTCGTTTTTAAGTTGGTAGATAGCGAGTCACGGTGAAATAAGCTATTGTAAATAAATAACGAACGCTTGTTTGATAACTATTTGTTTCTTGGAAAACGCTCGAAACGGTTACAAGCCGAAAAGGTAATTTTTTTTTAGTATTTTTCAAAAATTTTAGTCCATTCTATCATTAACGCACACGTTCATCAACAGCAATTAACAATCTTTTGCTAATTTGGTGTAAAAAAGCCTTTTCATATAATTTAATTTTTGGTACTATCAATGTCGGATCTTCTACATTTTTGTCTGATGACATTTGAACTGGCGACATTTTTGCCCGCGACATTTTTGACCGGCGACATTTTGGACACGCGACATTTTTGACCGACGACATTTTGAACACGCGACATTTTTGACCGGCGACATTTTGGACACGCGACATTTTTGACCGGCGACATTTTGGACACGCGACATTTTTGACCGGCGACATTTCGGACACACGACATTTTAGACTGGCGACATTTCGGCCCACGACATTTTGGACCTTCGACATTTTTGCTCGCGGCATTTTGGACCGCGACATTTTGGACCGGCGACATTTTAGACCGCGACATTTTAGACCGCGACATTTTGGCCCGGCGACATTTGGGACCGGCGACATTTTGACCAGCGACATTTTAGACCGCGACATTTTGGCCCGGCGACATTTTGGACCGGCGACATTTTGACCCGCGACATTTTGGCCCGCGACATTTTTTCCCAGCGACATTTTGGCCGCGACATTTCGGCCGCGACATTTTGGGCGTATACCCTTTTTCATTGAACTCAACTAAAGGAAGTACTAAATAATGTCAAGGTCCCAGGTCAACTCATAAGAACCATACAATAAGTCAGCTGGTGAAAACAACACTGTGGTTGCGGCCATATTCAATTTGAACCTCACTCTTAAATCCGAAGATTCGGTCAGAGCCTTCTTCAAGCAATCAGATTTAATCGGCAGTTCGGATCTATTGAGGTCTATTATCAGACCACTGATAAGATACAAAGGCAAGCGACCGGTTCAATTTAGGAAACGAACGAATCTATTAGTTTATAGGGAAGCGCCAATTTTTGCGGAAGTGCGTTATCCTCTAACATACACAGAGACAAATTGGCTTAAATGCAACGCAATTATCAAACTTTTACACTTCCTCCTCAATCAGATAGAGTCGTCTTAACTAGACGTTTACCAATTCCATAGTAAACGTGGCCAAATATTAACTCAGTTGATGAATATGGATATTAAACATGTTAGTGAAGCAGTTAAAGCTAGTATCGCACTCCAAATGTTTAACGTAACGACTTATATTCTTGAATTAAGTTGAGCAGTTTATGGTGAAAACAACAAAACTTGGACTTGCAATTATTTAAACATAATTTCAATTAGAAAATTTGTACCATATTTTCTTTTTAAAGTTTTCATAACTCTTTATACGGTGCTCTTGTATTCTCAATGCAGGCTTCTGGAAGCACTGAGGGTTTTACACTGCTGGTCACCCAAACTGCAACACCAAGAAAGACGAGAGATATCACAACAAAATTTATTGTGTAGATACCATGTTGACCAAGTATTAAATGATTAAATTTATAGACTTCTGTGAAGACTTTCCTGCCAAAATCAGTAGCCAAAGTAGCCGCGATTGTTGCAGATCATAGCTGCAACACGCCTCGGAATTGATTCAAAGAGGCTTTGGATGTGATCTTGGGGTACAGCAGACCAAGCAGTTTCCACGTGTTGCCAAAGTTGATCTGTTGTAGCAGCTGGAGAAGAAGTCTAGGTTAATCGTTGAGCAACCACGAACCACATGTTTTCTGTCGGCAAAACATCCGGACAGAGAGCCGGCCCGGGAATCAACTCAATCTGGCTATTGTTGAAGAACCTTTATAGAATGCTTACCACGTGTGGTCGTGCATTATCCTGTTGAAATTTGACTCTGGGTAAGACCTGAAGGTAAGGCAGGAGAACTAGCTTCAACACTTCGGATATATAGCTCTGGCTTTAAAGTACCGGAAATGCGTACTGGAGGAGTGCGAGAGTGATATCCAATACCGCCCCTGGTGCAGGACCAGAATGGCGGTGCATGACGCAGCTGTTTAGCATCATCTCTCAATGGCGTCTCCAGACTCGAATACGACCATCGTTCGACCATCGTGGTGTTGTAGACTGAAGCGTAACTCGTCGGTAAAGACAATTTCATTCCATTCTGCCATTCACATCCTTCTTTCATCACACCATTGGCGGTGGAGACGTCTGTGGTTAGACGAAGCAATGGACGTCTTGCAGACAGATCAGCCTGCTTTATACGGCTTCGAATGGTATGCACAGACAGTGAATGATGCGTTACAGACGGAATGTGCTGTGCTATGGTTCGTGATGTGACTGAGCAATCCGTTTCTACTATGCGCACAATGCGCCTGCCATCACGTGAAGTGGTGCCCCGAGGTGGATGTGATTCATTATGTCAGTCCGGCGTACCCTAATGCATCCAACGATCACATATCCGAATTACAGTTGTATGATTTCGTCCAACACGAGTGCCGATTTCGATGAAAGATAAGCCATTATCTCGGTAGGCCACTAACCTTCCTCTATCGAACTCGAATACTTGATCAAAAGATGATCGGTGTTTCCTACGATGCATAATTAAGCATTTTTTTTTTTTTGAAAAAACCGCAAGAAAAACACAATTGGCGAGCTTAAAATCGCCCAAAGTCTGCAAGCCTTAAATAACTTTCAAGGTGGCGCTACAGGCGGGCATGATGTGCGTCTGCGCTTAAATTCTAATCATTTGCATATCTCACCTTCGCTAGTGCATGTTGTAAATTTCATATAGTTTACACCCTTCCTTCATGGTGTTGCATTTTCAATGGCCATCAGTGTAAAAATTCAAAATATCATCCACATTTGTCTTTACTGCCTTCCCAAGCAGCACAAAGGCGTTCAAAACACGTTCTGCAACACGTACAGAGCGCACCAGCCGGCACGTTCAAAACACGTTCTCGCAGCACGTGTTGTCAACATCTATGTGTCTCATCGATCGATGGTAATATGACACGTCGAAATCTGGTGTTGACCACCTTTTTTTGTCCCAGTTTTGAACGTGGAATGATAGGTTATATTTAGGTCCAGGAAATACGTTTGTTTTCAGTGTTCCCCAGCTAAAAACGTATACCCCACTATCCGGGGCCGTGACGTGTTTTAACCGAGACGTCATTTTTGATCCGCCATTTTTGATCCATGATCATCGCCATCTTGGTTTTAATTATTTAATTACTTAATTAATTTTAATAATTATTGATTGCTTAATTACTTTGAATTTAATGTATTCATTCCGCGGGATTCGAACGCGGGTCCCTTGGGCCTCCAGCTGGTCACGCTAACCACTAGACGCTACTTGATCATATCGAGGGAGAAAAATAATACTTTAAAAGAAAATTTTTCTACAGGAGGCGCCATCTATGAAAGACTAAGGGCGTAAATCATATCATTTTATTAGTATGAATATACCTTTACCTTTACCGTTGATATTAAGCAGGCCTGGGGAAAAGACCCCATTTACCTGACATCGTGGAGGGGGGGGGGAGCAGAATTAAAGGCCGTCCGACCGTGTATGAATATAATGTTTTTTTACTGAAATGCATGCAAATCTGATTAGCAGGGGTGCCAACAGGGGGGGGGGTTATGGCGCAAGTTGCGCCATCAAAATTTTTGGGGGGGATTTTTTAAAACTAATTTATTTATTTAAATTATTTATTTATTTATTTTTAATTTAAATTATTTGCTAATTTTTTTATTTAAATTATTAATTTATTTTTTAAATTTAAATTTTTAATTTATTTTTTTAATTTAAATTATTTCTTTATTGTTATTATTATTTATTAATTTATTTTTTTGTCATGTGTGTGCTTTGAATGTCTGGAAGGGGAAAAAAGCGATTATATTTTGCGCATAATTAGTACTTTTAAAAAATTAATAGGTAAACAAATAAATAATTTTTAAAAAATAAATAACATTTTTAAAAAATAAAAAAAATAACATTTTTAAAAAATAAATAAATAACATTTTTAAAAAATAAAATAAAAAAGAGGGTTGTGAAAAATTTGGGGGGGGGGGGAGATTTGCGCCATTGAGCTTGGGGGGGATGGGCACCCCTGCTGATTAGGATCTTGGGAGAAAGAGTTGTTTAGGATAAAACTTAAAGTTTCTGCAGATATGATTCCTCCCCCCTTTCTAAAAAGCAGTAATTCACGACCTCATTTCTGAGAAATTAAGCACCTCCTTAAGCACTGAAATGACACCGTGATAATATTACTGTTTTTGCACGTCAAATATCACGTTCCTTAAGCACTGAAATGACACCGTGATAATATTACTGTTTTCGCACGTCAAATATCACGTTCCTTAAGCACTGAAATGACACCGTGTAATATTATTGTTTTTGCACGTCAAATATCACGTTCCTTAAGCACTGAAATGACACCGTGATAATATTACTGTTTTTGCACGTCAAATATCACGTTCCTTAAGCACTGAAATGACACCGTGATAATATTACTGTTTTTGCACGTCAAACATCACATTCTTTAAGCACTGAAATGACATCGTGATAATAATACTGTTTTTGCACGTCGAATATAACGTTCAAGGAACACTTAGCACCGTTATTTGACCAATAACACCATTTTTGCACCAAATTTGAACGTTCTGGTGCTGCTGGGGTTGTGTATCAAGCACTAAGAAACTTTTGAAACCATCAATAACTCTACTTTTATCATTAAACATTACATTTCATTTACCCTTTGAAGAATTGGAATTTTCTCACAGCACCCTAGGTTACCTTTTTTTTTGTACATATATTCATACCGTGAACGCTTCGAGGAACAATTCGTCTCGATCTGAGGCACCCGCTGTGGGAGCCTCTGGTCAAGTCAATAACAACAGCAATAAGCATTTTGAGACAATGTGGACAATTTTTGAGCATGAATGATGTTTCATTAGTACAAAGCACTTTCTTATAATCTGAAATAAAAAGAAAAGTCATTCATTCTTCAAATAACGCATGATGTTAATAGAAGTTCTAATAATCATTAAATCCTTATGCCTAAATCTCTAGAAATTTATCTCCAAGGACGAAATAATTTTTCCATTCTTTCGTATCTCAAAATTAAAACGCAGAGTCAAGCTGTAAAATTCTTTTTTCTCTTATTGTAATAGAATAATGATATTGTAATTCATTTCATGAAAAGTTTCCTTCACATTTGACAGCCAAGAATACAAAATCCTTTTTGTAATAATCCACGCGTCATAAAATCTTGATTGTGCTTGAAAACTTTGTTGAAATAGTTTGAGAAGAAATTGGTACCATAAGCATAACCGATCACTCTTGGTTGAACAAAGGGGTGATTAAAAGTTCTGTCAAGGAGATAAGTAATAGTTGTAAAATGTAGCACTTCGTTATTATAAATTATTTAGACAGATATTACTCTTAATTTATACCCAGGAAGAGATTTCATGGGACAAAAATTATTCAAATGGCGTCAAAATTAAAAATGAAAACATTGTAACATTTTACAATTTAAACGTTTGACCATTTTGCTCGAAATAACTTTTAAGTTACAGATATAGTTTATATATATTTAGAACTTTGGAGGGGGGAAATAGGGTAACATATAGATGGTAATAAAAACCTCGTCTGATAGATTAAGTGCTTTATTCTCAGAATTTCACATGTAAGTAGTTTTGAGTAGAAAGATCCCATCTACGCTCTTAATAATAAGAACTATTCTCATTTAGTAATTACAAGACGATGTGAAACGCATGGTATAAAACTTTCTGTATGATGGCTCATAAATTTGGAACCTCAGAAAGTTTTTTTTTATATATAAATTACTTAAATGACATCGAGTCAAACAAATAAGACAATGTAAGATCTGTATGACATTTTTACTTTGAGCATTTAAAGATTTTGCTCTATAGCAATTTTTAATTTATACGGATAAGAAATTTGGCATAGAGTTTTAAAAAAATCTACACTTTAGATATAACTGTTTGAAAGTCAAACTTCCAACTGAGGAATTCTAACTTTGGGTCTACGATAAAGCAAATAATATTTACCAGGAAATCATACAATAGTGTAATGATGAAAAAAAAAAATTATCGGAAGAGTAGCATAACAAATATTTTTAGAAGCATAAATTATTTACCCACATGTCCCTCCCCGTTATCGAGATACTAGGTCTTAAAGTCTGCTACGATTTTTTTTTTTAAATCGTTAAATTTAGCGAGTTTCGGTCAGAATGAAAACATCTTTCGGGGGCTTTGCGAATGCACTCACTCAGACGGTGAAGTCAAGCTGCATGTTTTGTTCTCCAAATCCATAAGTTTGGTGACTTTTCATAAAATTTCGACAAAAGAGTTTATGTGTAGATAACGAATAGATGAGGGCAAATAATTACTTCAAAAAGCACGTTTTACTTTGATTTTACTTCGATTACTGTCGGTTTATTTTTTTTCATTTTTGCACAATTCATGTAGTTTCCAGATCAGTCACACACAACCACAAAAAAAAAAAGTTTCTCTTAACTACATAACAAAAAATACTTAACTACATAACATAATAACAAAACATTTTCAAATGCATGAGCAGCTCTTTTAACTGTCGGTGATAAATCTGATGAACATAAAAACCCTGGGTTAATTACTTGGCTTCTCAAAGGGGTAAGATAATTGAAAAATTTAGTTAGATTTGGTTCAGATTTTTCAAATATGTGAACAGTATTATTAATAGCAAGGAAGACAAAAGGGATGAGCAAAAGGAAAGTGGTTAATTAGAGTTGATTTTTATGAACAGAAAATGGGAATAATCTACCCAGGTAGCACAAATAACCTTTAAACGCTTTATAAACGTTTTTAAGCGGTTGTTACAAAGTTAATAACCATTTTACAACCTTTAAACAAGAAGTTCTGTCAAGAACTAAACGAGCCTACTTTCCCGTACATCGAGACATCGGCATTGTAGCATCTGATCAATATTCTCTTGATTATCTAAAACTAAAAATTATGTCAAACATATCTTTATAGCACTTAAAGCTGATTTCTGAAAGCAAAATATACCCCTCTCATCAGATAAAATAGACACGTAAAAAGTAAATAAACGAGTCAATAAAGTTTTGTCGCACCTTTTAAAGAATGTAACTGTTATAGTTCTTCCGTAAAAAAATTCCACAATCGTTTTCAAAAGAAAAAAAAATAAATAAATAAAATAAAAGTACAAAGAACTTCAAAACACATTTTATCAAAGAAAGAAAAAAAACTTGTTCGTTAATAAAATGTCTTGAATTTCATTTTTAATCCGTTGCCAGTTGTTAAATATAAATAAGGAATAAAATGCTCTCGTGAATGAAAAATTTTTGTTAACAAAAAAAAAATCGTCTGATAAAAAAATAATAATAATAAATTGAACAAACAAATAAATAAATAAATAAACAAAAAATCGTCTGCCCAGTCAGTCATTTTTTCTGAGCCTGCATTTCCGCCATGTTTGCGGAGTCGGAGTCGGAATCAGAGTCCTCACAGAAGATTATTCAGAAAAGTACTTTACAATACATTATTTATCAAAACCATTTTCTTACAAAGTTAGTTTGAAGGAAATCCGCCTTGAAGTTCAGAATCAACATTCAATTTAAATTTCTCCGTAGGCGCTCATGTTAAAATTTTTTCTGAACGGTTCATCATTGAACGAAAAATCGTTCAAATTGAAAAGTGAAATGTAGGAATGAGCCTCTCCGAGATCTTTCGAACAAAAAAAAGTTTATTCAATTCGGACGGTTTACTTAAAAGTTATTATGTGGGGAAAGGTAATTTGAACGGTTCAATGTTGAACAAAAAAAATGTTCAAATTGAAAATTTAAATACGGTAATGAAGCATCCTTGCCGAGACCTTTTGAACAAAAAAAAAGTTTGTTTAAATCGGACAGTTCATTCAAAAGTTATTACGTGTGAGAGCTTGTTTGAACGGTTCAATGTTGAACGAAAAATTGTTCAAATCGAAAATGTAGATACGGGAATGAAGTACCCTTGAAAAGATCTTTCGAACAAAAAAAAGTTTGTTCAAATCGGACTGTTAACTAAAAAGTTAATATCGCGGGCCAGGTTGTTTGAACGGTTTAAAGTTGCACTAAAAATTGCTCAAATCGAAAAATCAAATATGGGAATGAGCTGTACTCGCCGAGATCTTTCCAACAAAAAAAAGTTTGTCCAAATCGGAATGTTCATTCAAAAGTTATTAGGGGGGGACAGACAGACCGACAGACCGACCGACAGACCGACTGACAGACACACAAATTCCCCATCTCAATACCCTACTTTCAAATTTTTAATTTTTCGATATTTATTTCATTTTTTTGTTTCTTTTTGACTTTTTTTTACTTGGCGATATTTTTTTACTTGGCGATATTTTTTTGGACTTGGCGATATTTTTTGGACTTGGCGACATTTTTTAGATGCATTAAGCCAATTTTAATGCTTTTTTCGTCTCTTTTATTTTTAACGGGAAAGTAGGCTAAAAACGAAGTGTGCTACTTGGGTAAGTATAGAACAACATGAGGTTACACCACAAGGGAGGATGGAAATTAATTTAAAATGATGAGTATAAAACGAAAGATCTCTTTACCCTATTGTACGACTCGTTTACTCATTTTCAAAAGGGGGGGGGCAGCATATACACCCCGTTTCAGCGAAGTCCGTTACAGCGAAAATCTCGCTCTATCGAGAGCCTTGGTAATCTTCAACTTAAATTACGTAGGAGCAATGTCATTATTAATGAAATCGATACACCGAAATTTTATTACAGCGAAAAAGGTTTTGCTGGAACTTTGAACTTCGTTAAAGCGAGATTCGTTAAAGCGAGATTTGCGTGATTTGTATCTTAATTCCCAGAATTAAAACTCTACGTTTCACCCGGAGTGGAAGGTAAATCAGTATGTTCATCCAAATTAATAACAAAAGTACATTTAACGTAATAAAAGTTCCATAAGTTTTTTGTAAAAAATATTAATTCGTTAACTAAAACTTTTTTAGAAAGTCTAAACGGCATTATTCACTCACATCAGGTGTTAATCCACTCGAAGTTAAGCTGAAGCAGTGTACAAGAAAAACAGATAAAGTAATGTGGTGAAAAGTTTTCAAACGAGTTTTGGTAGCATTTGGATCATTAATACGTTTATGCATATTTTTTCATAAATCGCGTAAGTGTTATGAAAGAATAAAAGAAGATTGCTGAAAGTTTTTTTCTTCTTCGAACCCTTTTGTTCTGAAAATGGCTTCAGCTTCAAAAAAAAAGAATCAGACCATCAGACCTTGAAACATACTTTGAACAATTTTTAGTAATTAACGGGAAATTCAGATTTAAGACAAACTTTTCCTTAAGTCAGTTGTCTTTCGAAATATGAAGACAAAAGGTTTTTTAAAATCTCATTATGAAGTCTCCTTGATTCGTTTTTTTTTTTTTTTTTTTTTTTTTGAATGCTTGCTTTTGTTGCTTCATATTTAAAGAGTCTATTTTAATGCAAGATTTCTTATTTAATAAAAAAATTGTGGGTGCATTGAAAACTCTTATATATTTTTTTTCAAAATATGTTTGACATTTCTAAAGTAAAATAGAGTACTCCAAATTAGAGGATAAAATTTAAAATTTTAGAGTTAAGGGGGGGAGGAGAGCTATGGTAATGGCGAAAGACAAGAACATATATAAATGTAATTGCTCTGACTGAAATCATCTGTAAAAACTAAAAGAAAATATTTTACTGAATTAAATCATTAAATCTGTCTTAATAAAATGAAGCAA
>JAXGGA010005637.1:0-76497 GCA_038373865.1 Uloborus plumipes
GAGCTTTAACATTGATTCAACAAAGCAAAACAAAAATGTTTTTCTGCTTGGAATGCTTCATTATTTTAGGAAGTTTTTATTATTTCACATTTTCTTCAATTTAAATATAACTTTACTGAATGATAAATGCCTATTATATGCAAAGTAATCATTACTTTTCTTGAAAGGAGGGGGGGGGGGGGGTTAAAAACTCCAACAGCACTTAAACTGCTTTCATTGGTACTTCTCTTTTACATTGGCTTCTTTCTTACACTTTTAAAATGCATCGTTTCGAAACTGTGTACTTAATAATAAAGTCTTTTAATACTACTAAATGTTGCTAATAGTTTTTTTAAAAATAAAACTGATGGGTTTTAATAAGCAAACTTGCTAAGGTGAATTTGCATGAAAAGTTTATAGAAATTATTTTTAAATATATATGTACAAAATCCAAGCTATCTATATAAAATAAATAAATAAAAAATGACAGCTTATACTTAAAGCAAAAATTTAATCATGAATCATTTTTAATGATATTTTTAAAATTATTAAATGAATATTTTAATAATAAACAGAAGTAATAAAAGGTTGCTTGATTAATACTTACTTTGAATGTTCTTTTAACAAGATTATCCAAAAGATCCCATTTTGTTTTCGAACTGACTGAAATACTGCCAATGAGGACTTCCGATGGTGCCTGCATTAATTAAATAAAAGTATTAGATTTGGAAGAATTTAACAAAAATCAATTCATTTAAGCTCAAAACAATTGAGATTCCCACCTGCTTCTGGAATAAGGAGCTGTCTCCATGACAACCCAAATATACAGAGACATTCACCAGTTTTCCATCTTGATCATTTCTAGGTTCATTCAAGTACATTTCCGCTACAAAACAAATAAATAAATTAAATTTAAATTAAATCTTCGTTTGAAATTATAAGGCCTAAAAACACAAGATTCACTTTATAATGGCAATTTAAATACAAATACAAAACTAATAACCAGAAATGGCTTTGGACAAGTTAGCTATTCATCCTCAAGTTGTCAATCATGCTTAAAACTATTCCCCCCATTGCATGTTACAGCTGCTGCTTTGGTCATTTTTTCCTATTGCTTACAACCCCATTAAAGTAGTACAAAGCTCACATTTGAAAAGTTAGAACAATGACCTTTAGTTCTGACACCTGTGCAGAAATTTAACTTATCAATACATTATAATATAGTAAATTTAAAGAACTGGCTCATGTCCTCTCAACAAAAATATCATTTACAGTTGCAAAATTATTAAAAATAATAAAATAGTAAAAAAAAACTTTGGAATATTTTTATTTTTTAGTTTAACCCTACACTGCATGATTTTTTATTTTTCGTAGAAAAAATTATATGTGTTTGTCAATGTAATAAGAAAACATGGAAAAATATTTAAAAAAATTTAACTCTAAATTTTCACCCCTTTCTAATTAAAAATAGTTTTGTTGCCAAATGGCTACACCATGCATTCCACAGATAAAAATGATTGTAAATGATAGTCTTGAAATTAGTTCTTTTTTGTAAAAAAATAGAGGAATTGAACATTTGGTGCACTGTACTCTTGTAATCCTTTACATTTTGACATTTTACATTATTTTTTATATGTACTTGTACTTTTTGATGATCAATTCTGTCACATCTGATGTCTTTTGGGGGCTCTCTCGCGCAAGCTTTCTTTCTTATCTCTCTCTCTTTTTTTTTTGGTTTGTAACTCTAGTTCTTCTGTAGCTAATGGTCTCTTTTTAATACGCTTTTATTAATTTCACATGTGGGTTTGTTTGTATGTATGTATGTATGTAACTCTGAATAAAAAATAAAATTTACGTTCTTTGCAAATATAAAAGTAATATATTTAATATTATTTTTAATACTAAAGGCTAAACTGTATTGCATATTGATGTATTATAAGTACATGTAAACTTAAGTGCGGATATTCAGTAGTTTTGAAAATCAGAGGGAAACCTGTGATGATCACAGCGCATTCCAATGTAAAAGCGTATTTTTTAGTTTTTTTTCAAAATTATATTTTAAAATTATTAATGACTTTACTTGTCCGTGTAAGCACAACGTTTGTGCTAACTGAAATCTAAAATAAACACGTTTTAAAGGCTTTTCCCTATTGATTTTTTGTTTGTTCACTCTGTTGAACATCAACTAAGCATTAATAATTGCGAGGTCTTATAAACGGTAGAACAGCCAAAAGTACCACTTTTGGGTCCGCAAGATTATATTATACCTTCCAAAAAGAGAAAGAAGCTAGCGCGAAACATAAACAAAGCACATACTTCATGAACTATAGAGATGAATCGAAGTGTTCTCTGGATGCTTACTGCATAATGTTGCCAAATGGCTACAGACATGTATTATATCCTAGATTTTTTCCAAATAATTATTTTGATGTAAAACGCATCTTAAACGAAAGATAAATGTTTATTTTATTCATGTTATTTCTTTAAAAGACAAAGAAAATATTTCATTGAAAAAAATAATTTCAAAACATGGTAGTTTGAGTGATTTTAAAAGCTATCCATATGGATTCATTTAAGAGCATGTAACAGACCAGTGCTGCCATGTATGGGGGATAAATGGTGATAATTGCTTTAAATATACCCAATACTTGCTTTTTATGCATTGAGTTGCCTTTTGACTACATTCTACTATTCATAAGGGGGACAAATTGTCCATGTAGCCAATTGGCAACACCATGCAGTGTAGGGTTAATAATTATTGCAAAAGGAAAGAAAAAAAGAGTTTTCTCAAAATTTTGACAGCAGTACTTTAAACTGACCGAAGGTATAATTTAACTGACTAACGGTTCTCGACATCTTATCACGTCCATTTAACATGTAACTCCGTAACTGCCCAACCACAGGAAGGAGGTAATTTATTTTCTTCATTGCATGCACAAAATATCATACATAGAAAATTTTAATAAGATCAAGAAATGGGGAAAGAGAAAAAGTTCTTACCGATGCTCGGAGGCCCAGACTGTTCGGAAGCACTCAGCCTCTTCTCGAGGCTCTCGGAACTATTTCGCAGCGGTAAGGAACTGTGAGATGAAGTGAGGGATTTAGTTGAGACGAGCCTCTGCAGTCTCTCGTTGTCCTGCTTGAGGCTAAGCATCTCACTCTAAAAAGGGAAAAGAAAAAAAAACATTTTTCACTGCTGTGTTTACAAAATGATCAAATATTTATTTTAGAACTGTTGAATCCATCAATATAAATCTATTAAAATGCAAAAAAAAAAAAAGCGATACTCTCTACGGGTAAACTTTTTATTTCATAACAACATTCACTTTTATTAACCCTCGTGGGCTCCTTGGGGTCATATATGACCCCAATGCCATTTCTGTTTAATGTAGATTGTTCATCAACCATTTGCTTTTAATGGCATTTTGTGGCTTTTATTCTTCTAGTTTTTTATTCAAAATAATACTATTATTGCGTATTATTTTTCCCGAATTGAATTTTTTGCACACAAGACCCTTGGGGTCACTTCCCGAGAATGCCAATAAAAGAGGACGTTGCAACTTTTGTCAAGAGAAGAGAGAGAGACAGAAAATGCATCGAAAATTTCATTAGTGTTTGAAATTCACTTGAAAAAAATCATGTTTTTTCAGGTCTGTAACAGTTGTAAATAAATCTACAGTTATTGTAAGTTTTGCTCTAAAATTTTAATTTTTAATGCATAAACTAAATTTACTTTGATTGTGTCTTTTTATTTTTATTTTTTAACGTTAAAAAGTGTGTAAACTTAAATAATGCATGTAACATTCAATAATCATAATAAATTAATTAACGGAAGCATTGGGGTCGTTTATGACCCCAAGGGTCTTGAGTGTAACTGAAATGTGAGGGACCCACGAAGGTTAAGTAAAATTATATCTTGTTCATTTGCTTCATAACAGAAAATAAAACAAAGGTAACAAAATTCTAAAAAACATAAAACTTTCAAAAAATTCTACTGGAATTATCGTTACGCAAATCAATAGTGTATATCACTTACCATCTATATTGTAATTGAATTTGATTAAATTAATGTTTAACAAGTGTAACATGTTGAATAAGGAAAGATGATTACCAGGCCCGTCATTAGGGGGTTACAGCCCCCCCCCCACTCATACATACACAGGGTTTTTTCTTAAAGGAAAGTAAGGATGGATTTATAAGTTTGTTTTATAATAAGATATAAGATACACGTATATTGCTAATTTTCCAGTTTCGGTCTTTTCATAACACCAAAAGAAATATATCACACATGGAGACTAAAGTCATGCTTTGTAAAACAGAAATTCTTGCGTGCCAATTACGACTAGCAACCACGAGTTTTGACAGCTTGTTGCCATAGTCGAATTCAGGATAGTTTAAAAAAATAATTTCAAGGAGATTAAAACAACTCAGGACCCTGCAATCTTGATTATGTAGTTTTTCAATTTACCACACTCCATCTCTGATCAACAGTGATGGAAGAAACTCCAAAAGAAGCAAAACACTCACCCTCATTTTATTTACAGTTTCTTTCAGGTTTTCTAACTGATGGGCAGAGCTCAGAGCATCCAACCGAATGTCAGTCAACATCATGTCTTTCTCTCGCAACTGCTTCTTCAGTTCTTTCACTTCTTCCGGGGAGTCTTCCTCTTCTTTTTCATAAAGACTAAATTGAAAAAATGCATACAATTATAATAAATATAAAATCTGCAGATAAACAAATATAAATTTTTCTAATAATAAATGCTGACTATTTCAAATACGCTTTTATTAGTTTCACATGTGGGTTTGTTTGTTTGTATGTAACTCTGAATAAAAGATAAATTCATGTTCTTTACGAATATAAAAGAAATATATTTAGTACTATTATTAATACTAAAGGCTCAACTATATCATATGTGCTGATGTATTATAAGTGCATGTAAACGTAGCGGATATTCAACAATTTTGAAAATCACAGGGAAACCAGTTAGATTATCATGAAATATAGTTCAGCCTTTAGTATTAATGACAGTATTAAGTATATACACTTTTATATTTGTAAAGAACATGACTTTTATCTTTTAAAAATTTCTCAGAGCGACTTCAGATTTCAGCTGTATTTCGATAAATTACTTGAAGAAAAATTGACTAAACAATTCTCTTTCCAGTTTGATTAACTCTAAAAGCGTATTTTTTAGTTTTTTTTTAACTATTATTAAATTATTAAACAAACAAATACAAAAATGAAATTCAGCCTCACTGACTTCTGTTCTCGTCCTAGTCAATTTATTTCACAAATGATGCATTTTTATGATTATTTTTGCACTTCATTTCCGGAATTTCAAACTTTGGCTTTTAATTGTTACATATTCAAACGCCTAGGAACCATAATGTATCATGAAAAGTAAACTTGAAAAATTAACGCAAACACAATTTTGAGAAAATGATGGAAACAATTTTGTACTCACGCAGAAGAGGAATGCGACTGTTTCAATGTTTGGGAATTGCCACCATTCATGTGTGAACCCAGGAGAGGAGAATTGGGGGTGGAGGAATCGGACTGCAGGTGCCTAACATCTTCCACATCCGAAACAGAGCCATTTTTGTTCTTCTTACTCCGCGAGAAGGCCTTGCTGAAGGAACTACGTAACTGCAAAATAAATTAACATGCATACGTATAAATTATATAATTACATCAAAGTAAAAATATAATAAGAATTTAGCTGGTTGGTTTGATTAACTTTAAGAGCCCCTAAGGGTTATACTGTGCCAAACGATTGTCTATTCTATATTAATTAATTTATTTTCACTCTGTATGAAAATAGGAAATGCTAAAAAAAGAACTTTAAAAAATATATATAAGACACAAAACTTAAATTAGTTTATAGTTAAAAGCAAAGAGTAACACATAAAGAAAGTTCTAAATTAAGAAAACAGTCTAAACAAAATACTGACAATAAAAAAAGGAGTGCTTGTAATTCTTCCTTCAGAATGTTTTTAGTAAATATGAGAAACACTCAATGCAAAATTCATGGAAATAATAGTTTATACAAATTCTTCAATATAAAGTAAAATAAAATTTTTGTTGAAATTAGCTTCTTAAATTTTCACAGTTACATTTCGACCAACAAGATTTCTTCAACCCCCATTTGAAGTTAGTGAAGGAAAAACAGCAAGTTTATTTTATACAGCATGTCATTTTTTTACACTAATTGATTCTTATTTCTATATGAATTGAATGGCTCTGGTTTTTCTGTAACTAGTTTAACTTTCAAGCAAAACAGGTGAGATTCTTAAAACCTAAATTGTAAAGCGTGTCTGATTGTGTTATTACTTGAAAAATCGTAGTGTGAAACTTGTAATTTGTCATTAATAGTCAACAAAGTGGTGTTTACGCTAAAACGAGATGACATGAAGCAGTACCCAAAAGTAGTAATAAAAACGCAGCTCTGTGAAAAGGAAATTGTTCCCCCTTTTGTGTTACTGCCATTTGATATTGACAGAGAAGTATTCTAAGCCGAAAAAATACAATCAAGTATGTACATCAAGCAAAAAGTTCTACTTGATAAATCCAAGCAAAACGTAAAAACAAACCCAGTTCAATTACTTAAAACAGATAGAGAGCATTTCATGACATTTAAGTTAAGTCCTTAATTAAAGTGCTTTGACAAATAATTACTTTATTAGTTTATTTATAAACGAAAACAACTACAACTAAGGAGAGAGAAAGTGATTTAAACATAAATTGCAAATAATCTCAAGGGAAAAAAAAACTCCTACACGGAAAAAATGTGTGTAGTTTTTACAGTATAATACAGTTAATTTAATAGTAACAAACTGTAAAAATTGCTAATTTTACAGTAATAAATTGTATAAAATGCTGCTTTACAGTAATAAACTGTAAAATTGCTATCTTTACAAATTATTACTGTGCATTTTAGTTTTAAACTGGAACCTTTGCTGCCAGTATTATACTGTTATTTTTACAGTATAATACAGCTAATTTTGTGGTAATAAACTGAAAAAGTATGGTAATAAATTGTAAAATTGCTGCTTTACAGCAATAAACTGTAAAATTGCTAATTTTACAGTATATTACTGTGCATTTTACAGTTTTAAACTGGACCCTTTTCTGCCAGTATTACACTGTAGTAATCCAAAATTAAAAATTAAAAAAAACCCCGACTAATTGCTTGTCAACAAAACCAGAATCAAGAGGGAAAATTGAAAGCCCTTAAACTATAAAACCAATTACAAGTATTTTATTTGTTAAAAAAATAGAAACTGGCAACTGATAAAAATTTTAATAAATTATAAGAGTTTGCTTTCCTTGTCTGCCAACAATGAAAACGGTTCCGATCACGTGAATAAAGGCTAAGCTGCATTTGTTAAAAAAAGCTATAACTCGCGTTCTATAGAACATGGAAGATCAAATTATATCGTATCAGATGCAGAAATTTTTTTTCTTTCATTTGGTGCTATTTTTTAAAGTTTTGAAGTATGTTTTCACTGCTAAAATCCCGAGAAACTTTTCAAAGGTTTTTAATTAATATCTTCGTTAATTAATACCATTTGAAGACGCAACCTAGCTAAGAACACTCTCGATCAACTCCTCTTTTGAACAAAAAAAAAAAAAAAATTCAAAATCGGTCCATCTGTTTAGGCTGCAGAGTGCCACAGACAGATACATAGATCGACAGATACACATAGACGTCAAACATATGACCCCCCTTCTTTTGTGTGTCGGGGGGGGGGGGGAGGGTCAAAAACAACAGTATTTTTTTTGCAGTGTGTATTGATTTGATTTCTTTCCATTCTTTGCTTTTTCTTTTCTTTTGAATGTTCCATTTTTTTTAAAGATTTGAAGATGACACTCACCCATCCTTTCTTTTTTTTCTTCTTGTCAGACAGAGCATCCCCAGATTGGCCACTATTCCCGCTGTGAGCACTGGAGCAGGAATTGACGCTGGACATGGAATCCGTCGAGAACTGCCTCGAGATTCTATGTTCTTGGAGAGCTGAAATAAGAATCATGTTCGCTCTTAGTTAGTTCATTCATGGAAAGGGCAGAAAAAAACAATAAAAGTGAAATGTTTGAAGAATTTTACAATATGTTAGTTCATGTTTATTAATAGACGTATTTAAATTAAATTAAGATGCATTCAGACCAAATTACAAATCATCCACAGAAAATGCAACATGCTCATACTTAAGGTTTAGAGAATGAAATTATGATGAAAAAGTGTAATAATGTTAGAAAGTGAGACTTCAAAGCTTGATATTTGTAATGCTTTAGAGGTATAATTTTTTCTAGTTTGATTATTTAATAAGGGAAGATTGGCATAGTTAGAAGAGATTTTGTTGCTGAAGCTTAAAAGAGGTTGAACCAGTCTGAGAGATTTAGTTTCAATACAGTCCAAACTTAAAAAAAAAAAAAAGTTTCCCAGAGTGATGATTTTTAAATCATAACAGCAAAAATCTTTTTAAAGTTAAATCTTAACAACTTAACTATAATTTTATCTCAGATCCTTCTTACTAACACGAAAAGAAACTTAAAATGAAGTCTTAAAAATTAATTTTAGAGGGTGAAACCTATTGAGATCCTTAGAAAGCTTAAAGCTAAGGATTCCCTTTACACACATTTTAGAAACTTAATGAACTTATAAAAGAAAACAAGAAATATCTCAAGTTCCATCTCCAAAAATCTAAAGGAAAAGGCTTTGAAATTTAATCATTTACAGAATAAAACAGCATTAAAGTGCTGATTATTGAGTACTAGCTGTTGATCATTAATGGTTTATCTCTCCTTTACTTGATGGTAAAACATTTGGTTAGACAACTTCAATCTGTTTATAAGTGAAATTTAAAGATGGTTACCAACTCTTAAATTGCAGAGTGTCCAAGGTGATGGTGCAGACTGGATTATTGAAATTTTAGATGGGGAGAGGGGGGGCAGTAATCTACAGGGGCTTTGATTTCATTTTTGGGTACTCCCTGGGGGGGGGGGTGCTCCATAGCATCTTGAGGGAATGGCCACCCATTGTGAATAGATTAACTCAAAGAAGGAAGATCTCTGATGGTGTAAATTAATTCAAAACGTGCAAATAAGAGAAAGAACTTTCACATATTAGAAGTGCAATGAGTCTCAAAATCATAAACTGAGTGTCAGACATGCAAGCAGGCCATGCGGAGGGCACATCCATGGTTAGTTGCACGTCTCACCCGTGTCCTTAGTAGTGTTAAAAGTATGCCTTCGCACTAAGTTAGTAGCACCCGTACTTCTCTGCACAGCTTGCATCGACTGCAGCGCCATCTTCGTGAGGCCAGCCTCCGCACTCTGCTGCTTCAGTGCTTCAATGGTCTTCCTTAGCTCTGTTAGTTCAGAATCCTGAAAGAAGAAGTAAAATTAGGTGTTTTCGATCATAGTAATGTACGGATAAATAAAGAGATATCAATAGGATTTTTTCCAGGCATGAAAATTAGGGGTGTGCCCACAGAAAGGCAGTAATCAGCCATTTTAAATCGTACATACTTTAAGAAAATTGCTCAAGTGTAGTAATAGTTAAATTTTGGTAGAACTCGAAAAATTGCAAGAAAAGAAATAAAATATAAATATACACATAATAAAGAAATAAAAAGTCCCCCTTATAGTTTTGAATTGCTTTGAAGAACACTGTTATCATATTACTACACTATTGTCACTACAATTGAACATTTTTTACAATCAATTGGAAATGCATCTTTGGCAAACAAGTTCTCAGACATAAGTCCTCAGTAAAAACCATATTACTGAATAAAAACTTTAAGTAGACAAAATCAATGTTCAATAACATTTAAAAAAAGAAAAAAATAGCTGGTGACTTTTAATTACCTTTTGTTCAGCACTGGCAGTTAGATGTTGCAGTCTGCTTGTCATATTTGACAAAGATTGTTCAAAAGCAGCAACCATGTGGGCCTGGAAAAGACAAAAAACATTAGAACTTGTTAAAAAATCGAAAAGAACATTCTTCTTGAATTTATCAGAACTTTCACTAAACTACATTAATATCTTACATGCATTTAGTATTAGAAACATATTTATTCCTTTTATACAAATTCCAAAACATTGATAAACGATTTGTGAACTCTTTTTCGATTGTTGATTTCTGAGTGCCAGAAACTGTTTGGCATAATAGAAAAAGAACATTTGAGCTTTTAGTATTCTTCATGTTTTCATTGAAATACAGATTCAATTAATCACACATTATTAAATCTAATATTACTTTTGATTAAATTTACGGATTTGTTTGCGATTGCTGCCAAGAGCAGCAACGGATAAAATCGCAGTGAAAAATATTTTAGTTTTGAGTTGGTTCATTTCGGACTTTCAAGGGAAAATAGAAATTACTTTACATTATATTCAGGTCAAAAGAGTTAAAATGATGAGAGAGATATAAGTGCTGGGTTTCTCCTCTCCAATGATCATTAAAAATGAAAAAATAAATCGACTCGCTTAATCTGACGTCACTACAGGTATACGAGCTGGTAGATACGTGGAGTTCGATTTTTCGTCGTTGATAAACAGGGGTATTTTTCGCCTAATAAATTCTTCTTTTTATTAAAGAAAGACGTTTAAAAAAGTAAAAAAAAAAAAGATATAAACAAAGAGTGAAACCCTTATTTGCATTAAATTCCAATTTTAATCGTATTTTCCAGATTTTATTCAGGTGTCTAATCGGAAAATAATTAAAACTCCCAAATTATCTTTTTCGCTCTTTTCACACAATCGTAAACTTGTAAAAAATATAAGGATGCTTAGATTGTATAATTTTCATAATTTTCAATCTTTGACATTGTTAGTGATTTGTTTAATAAAGTCGAACCTCGTCAAAACGAACTCAAAGGGACCTTTAAAACTAATTCGCTGTAACCTTAGTTCGTCTTATGTGTCGTTATGTGTAAATGCAATATTCGTAGGACGGAGATTGAAATGTAATTTGTCTAAGCAGAAATTCGTTTTAAGCTTGTTCGAATTAACAAGTTTCGACTACATTCTAAAAGCATTTCCCATTGTTGTTGGCCTATCTATGAGCTACACACAATCTACAAGCGTTTAAAGTTAATACCGATTATAGGAAGAAAGATTATAAGCTAGTCTCAGAATGTTTACAAGAAATATAAATATTTGGAAATACGATCGAAATAGCTACTTTCAACTACAATGGGGGATCTTAACCACTAAAAGCAAACGGTCCCTTTAATTTTGCCTCATGTGCATATGAATGCATGGCTGCATTAAACAATAAACAAAAACACTTTTTTCTTAGGACGAAAGGATTCATTCACTTTCATAATAATACTGTATGAACAATCATGTGACCAAATTATTCTTTCCTCCTAATACTAGAAGTATTGAAGATACACCATCACACAAATAATTCTGGAGTAAATTCAATTGTTGGGGAATTAAAGAAAAACGATAGTTAATTGGAAATTTAACCAGAAATATTTTCTCAACTTTAACGGTCCAGTTCACAAAAGTAATATGTCAAGAATATTGGCTTTGAATCAACAAATCATGCTAATTTTTCGCATCCGGTTGTTTCAAATTTTGCTGAGATCAATTAATTTTCAAACGCCCAGAAGGCACAATACCGCCTACACCCTCATGTGAAAGAACAATACCTTCCGCCTAAAAGCAACAACCTTGACCCAACTGTCCACCCACCGAATGAAGCAATTGATTCCCTTAAACCACTTTACTTTCAAATTAAGTAGCAGCAAAAGGAAGATTATAACAAAATAGGACAAAGTGAGCCATTTGTCTCAATCTACAGCAGAAGCAACGTCAAACGCTAAGCACACACTCGCACAAAAGCGGGAGAAATTCTCCTTGTAATTCAGAAGTAGAGTAATAAGTGAGAATCTTAAGTAAGTGGACTATCTACGTTGGGTACTTCAAATGAAATACTCTCTACGTATATTTGTTTCTTTGTTTCACAAGGCCATGATGGAGAACTTTTAATGATAAGTGGTAAAAATGAAAAATAGTGCGCAGAACACACATACAAATACATAAAAAAAAAGAGAAAAGTTTTGAAAACGAAGCACATAATTAAAATCCTGCAAAAGACTCTAAAGTAACAAAATATTCATAAACAATGTTAAATTTTGCTTAAGATTATTTTGCTACTTTAAATGTCTTTTGAAGAAAAAAAAGAAACTCCAATCAGTCCTCTATTGAGAACAGGAAAATAAACTATTTTGAGCCAAATTGATTCTTTCACAATATCCCTCGAAAGTTTTATGTTGCTTTTTATTCTATGACTATGAATGCTTTACCCAATGTCAATACAAGCATATTATACTCATTAATGGCCTCTTTCCAAATAAAATTCTCACACAATACCATTAAATTGCAACAGATATGTTAAAAGTACTATCACAAATTCAATAACACTCTTTGAATTGATAGAAACATTAAGTGTTAAAAAACTTATCAAAAATCTGAATAGAAACAATAAATGATGTACACGCACAAACGCCACGGAACATTCCACAAGAACGAGTCCCCTCCCCTTCCAAAAATACACTCAGGACATGCATTCAGCGCGACTGTGAGCCAAAAAGAGGGACTGTCCTGCTAAAATGGGACTTCTGGTCACTTTAGGTACTTCCCATTTTTAATTGGTACCCAACTCTATTCCATAACTGTGCATTTCAGCACACATACTTTCAAAATTTTGCACTTAAAATTGAAAAAACTCCACCTAAGTTCATTCCTTTGGGATGAAGTTATACTGCACGGAAAAAAAGAACGTGTGCTTCTCGTAATATTTCCAACACCACAGTACTGCTTTCTGTATATGTTAGTCGACATTTTCGTTTAAATATTTGCATGACATGGCAATAAATCGAAAAATAACTTCAGAGAGCAACTTAAAAGAGGAATCTAATGCCGGAACCAAACGCGACTTTGATTTTCCAAAATGATCTTATACCGGAACCAATAGTTGAAACATGTATTTTTTGTGCTATCACTCATGTAAATAAAACCCATTACTCAATCAAAGTGTCCAGCTCTCTTATTCTTTCCCAAACCATCTTATCATTTCCTACTGAATACCTAATCAAGGACATTGACATTCCCTTTGGAAACCAAACAGGAAATAATGCGTTTGAATCGGTCATTTGTCATTTATTCACAAAGAAATGACAGTTCAGAATCGGACTTAAGAATGAAGTTAAAAAAAAAATAAAAAATGGAGGGGAGGTTTCTTCAGTTATAAACTTAATCCAGATTAAGTGCCAAATCTGTTCAATTATTTACAGGTCCAAGAAATTAGAAAGTCCAGTTTTCCAACTTTTAAGTAAATTTTCGGTGAAAAGTTAGTTGAAAAAGTTTGGAAAGCTAAAGGGTTATGGACTATTATTTAGCTTTCCAACATCACTGTTTTGTTACAGTTGCAACGGAATCTGAAATTCGGAACGAGTATGCAACAATTGGAATTTTTTAGTCAACTGAATAACAAAGAGCCATTAAAAAGTATTCTTATCAGATTTGTTTGAAACTAATTTGAAATGAATTTCAATTAATTAGAGTGTAAATTTTGCGACTTCTGTTTTTTCCGCGACCTACATTAGTCACGAAAGTATCTTTCCAATTGCTACACTTACATCATGTACGCCATATCACATAAAAAAGAAACTTCATTCAAAACACATACACATCCTTTAGTTATACTTTGTGCGACCTTAATACTGCACATAAAATTAGAGGAAATGGTTTAATATATTATTGAAAACATTCTCATTATAATGTCACGCTTAATAAAGCATGCTGTTAAGACAAGCGCTCACACAGATAATTGATGGAAAAATTGGAATAATATATTTTTAACTTTGCAGAAAAATAACTTCAGATTTCTAGGCCATTATAATAGCTTCAAATAAAATTTACTGTTTACAAAAACAGAAAAGAGTCCTATTTTAGAACATTAACAGTCGTTAATGTGATGTAAAAAAAGACAATATGGACCATTTCTTTATTAATTTTTCTGTAAAAATTCTGAAGCAATGTGAACGTCACATATTAAATTCCACAACGAGAATAAGATTAACAAATAGAGAGTACAATCAGTCAAGGAACAGTTCATTCTAATTGGCAAATTATCATTCATTGTAAACGAAAATTCATCGAGTTAAAAAAAAATATATTGACCGTAAGCGAAATATCATTAACAATTAGCTGGAAATAGGAAAAAATAACTTTTAAAATGTAAAAGAATTGTTATAATTTTTAGAATCATTCTTTCTTAGTGCGTTGTATTAGAAGGCTTCCCACAAATCTTTTTCTGTGTCGGGCAGTTTGGTAGAAGACATTTTTTCTGACTTTCGAAAAAAAAAAAGGGGGGGGGGATAAAAAAATGCGCACAACTGCTACTATCTCTTGAACTCATCCTGAAAAGCAATTAGTTCCCACATTAGATGAAACATGAACTAGTTCGCCGGCATTTGGACACTCTAAGTACATGTGTTAGCAAATAAATTACTTCATGAATCTTTGCCAAGCAAAACGAGATCCTATGCCATCCACAGTTCCGGGTTAAAAACTCGAAATAAATCACTAGTATTTAAATAAGAAGTTTTATTCAATTCTTATTTCACTTATTGTTAAAAAAATATTTAACGTAGCTTAAAGACCTGTGAGTATATAAAGAGTTAAAATACATCAGAAAAAGTGAATCGTATGCCTGCCACTGTTGCAGTAAATGGAAATGTCAGTAATGATAATTTCGACTTTTCGACAAAGAATTTACAAGCTGAGAGAATTTCACGACTTTTTCATTAAATTTTTTTCCAAGCGAGCCTCCAATTTATGCCATTACTTCAGCCTGCGTTGAAATTTGCATCGATTTGCCACAAAAAAACGTGAAACGTGCAAAAAACCCTTTTGGAATACCAAAATGCAAACACGACTGGGCCCCGCACAGACTGTATGTGAGAAATTTGAACTTCTCCGTCATACCATCTTTGAGTTATGCGAGATACGTACATACATTGGTACATACGTACATTCGTACACATACCACGAGACTCGAAACAAAAACCTGCTGTCAACTCAAGTAATGGAAGTAAAACGGAAATCTAGGCCAATATTGAAGTTCAAAAATATATTTTTGGACTATTTTTGATGTTAGGGAAAGGAAGATTTAGAGCTTTCCACCGAAAACGTTTCGAAATTGAAGACCGAAACATTAGTGGTCAGCTTTTGTAAACTAGGATATGTAGTGACGGGTTGGTAAAAAAATCAATCGCCCCTCCCTTGAAACATTTCTGGATCCGCCCTTGGTATAAGCTTCATTTGTAGCAAATATTTATAGTTAGAAAACACTAGTAAGATAAACATTCCAGCAAAATACTGTTAAACACAAACAACGTCCATATTTTGTATTCTGTATACAAATAAAACTATTTGTGTTAAGATATTCGAGCTAGATTTGTTGTTTGCAACGAAATTCTCTGGATCGAAATAAAATTGTTTTCTCACTGGAGCACGCGTGGGTAGAAAATCACTATCATATCTTAAATCTCGGAACTTAATCAGAGAACTTGCAGCGGGGCTATTTTAGTGTTCTCTCGGAGTTCCGAAACTTTGCAAAAACATTCCGAAGCGAGGGAAAATTCATTAAGGATGCTCCTGGATAAAGGATATCTTCTTTAGGGAGTATAAATAAACACATTCCTCATCGGAGACATTTTAGAAATAGAGGAACCCCAGTTTCCGGTGTGTATAAAATGCACTGCCATTGACAGAATCAAAGCCTCCCGTGAAATTCATTCCCTTTATTAGGAGGAGTTAATGATGTCTCCTTTCTAAAAACAAACATTCGCGCTTCTGCTGGGTTGTTTCGTTTCGGTAGGCCGTGCGTTGCTGCAAAATTTAAGTTGGGCTGCCAGACATTTTTGGGCTCCGTGTGTTGTTGCAAGGTAGACCGTCTTGCGAATGAATAGTTCGTACTTTAAAAATTCAAAAATAAAATAAAGTAACAAATAATAATAATAATAAAGAGTTCCTACAGTTTTCAAAACGTTTTACGTAATTTGATCTTCTGTACTTTTTGTTGTTTTTCTTCCCTAGCAATGGCTGTAAAGCAATAACATTAAAATTTCTTTATTACATACTGATGGCAAACCCAAAGAAACCTTGACTTTTTGGCGGTGGACTTTCCCCTATTCACTATAGTTATTAGAAATCAATAAGGTAAGGAAGCTATGCATTTTGTGGCGGTGACTTTCTTGGAAATAAGAGAGCCACAAAACGAACTGAGGTTACTTAAGTTTACCACATTGGGCACCAAGTCGCGTATTTCCAGAGTTCATCGTTATTTTACGTTAGTCTCGTATATATTTATTCATATCAGTCGAATCATCGGATTTTATAGCCAGATTTTGAGGCTATTATAACACTTATCTGTTAAAAACAAAAATATATTCTTGAAGTGTGTAACAATTTCTAATACTTCGTAAAGATTTGAATTCGAATTCAGCCATATGTTCTTGCTTGGATTTGTGACGCACATTTTCAGCAAATTTGCTGAGACTTACATTTGGATAACGACCCCCCCCCCCATGAGAATTTAACAAAAGAAGACGTTTATTATGTTATACTTTCACAGACTTTTTTAAAGGAGCAGCTGATTTGGTTCGATTTCTGTGAAGATATATTGACACGCTATGTAGCGCAACTCTGGAGTGGAATGGCAGCCACATTTTTGCTTTTTTATTCTTTTTTTTCTTCTCTTTTCTTTTTTTCTAATGAGAAAACATCAAATAAGACAGTGGGAAAATGTTTATTGCTACTGGTCTAGAATTACAAGGTCGCTTCTTGTATCATTTTTAACGATGGCCTTTAAGCAATTAGCACACAGAATCAATTGACGTTGTCCATATTTGTGGGGATCACATGTTTGTGGATGTTATATTATTTGTAAGAGTCCTTTGTTGGTTCACCACATCGCACTTTATGGTTAAAATCCATGGCCCAACACGAACTAACCAAAAACAGAAAAGATCGATGGATAATAAGAAAATGAGGATTTGGTACTGTATTCCTTTCTTAATTCATTCTTCATTTATTTGATTCCTCCTCTTTCTTTCGTTTTTTATCAATCAAAGGGGGGAAAACTGCGATCAAAATTGCAAGCTCCAAACTTAGTGAGGAATGATATTTGACAAGGAAGTACGGCGCTCTTTTCAAGGTTTCATTCATTACTACGATTTTTTTCTTATTTAGTACCACATACACAGACGGAACAGCGCTCATTTGAAAAATTCACTCACTGTTGATTAAGAATGTAAAAATTTCCCATGCTTCATCTATATACATAAAAGGCTACTTTTGAAAACGTATGTCCGGGGTAATCTTCCAAACTACTGGACCGATTTTAACCATTTTTTCACCGTAGATAGCTACAGTAACAGGGAGCAGGATAAGCTATAATTTATTTCTAAAAAGCTTAGTTTAAAAAAGTTGTTTATGGAAGACAGTTAATTTCATGTAGTTTCCTCATTAAATGGTTAAATTTTCAACCCATTGTTGCAAAAATTTGGTGCCATGCAGCAACAATATTGATTGTAATCATATTGGAAATTTTGAACCAAGGCTTTTCTGGAGTAAGTATGGAATTTATTGCCTTCTAAGGATTTTTATATTTATCTGAGCCAACAATCGCTAACGGGTGAAATAAAAAAAATTGATTTTGGCAATAGTTAGAGAATAGAAAGTGTTTATAGTCAAAAAAATTTCTAAATTGGGTACATAAGATGTTTTCACCTCACCAATGTTGTCACGAGGATAGAAACTAATAATGGGACTTATTTAACGAGCAATATTTGGAAATGGTTAATTTCAGTTCGATTGATACTGTAAATATATATTTATTTTAATATACCAAGCTTATAACATTTCCTATTTACTCAAACATTATTTGTAGCTTGCTATTTTTTTTTAGCTTGCATTATTTTTTTATAGTTTATTCATAACATAGCCATTGTTTACAGAAGTAGCCATTATGTTTATAGATATGCACTTTAGTGTTGGGAAATTTATGAATGAGTTTCACTAAACCACCCTACATCCACAGAAACCCGGGCAGGGCCGGGTACCCGGCTAGTTAAAACATAATTGACTCCCAAATTAGGGAAAGAAATGTTACGTTTGCAAACACTTAAAAAAAAAAAAAAAAACAGCAAATAATAAATCGAAACTGCTTTCACCAGGGCCTTATTTACATATGAGCTTACGGGAGCTGAGCTTCAGCCCTCTTTTAAAAAACATATGAGATATTTCTATATTAGACGAAATTAAGGTCGGTTAACGCATTTTAATAAGTTTTGAAGACAATATGCCCCCCCCCCCCCTCGCTCTTTTGTTAGAAATTAAGCCCAGGCTTTCACTGGTACATTAAATTAGCTGTTAGCTACAGATGAATCGTGGGATCAAAAATGGCGGCATACGAAGACTTGGTTTGAAGGTTACAGTGCATTTCACTTTTATTCCCTTGGAGGACGAGGATTTACACAGTGCTTAAAATATGGAAAAAGAAACGAAGCGAAGTAAGGTGCGCGCCATTTTATGATCGCCGTCGGTGACATTTTACGAGAGCTCGTGCGGTGGAATAATTGGGCCCAGTTGGAAATAGCGCTTTTGGAATGATGAGGAGAAAGAAAAAAGATCTTTACTACGTCTACCAAACTGCCAAGCTAGATATGAAATCGTTGATTGACAATTATTTGTCATGGAAATTGCACTCAGAAAGGTTGTGACAGCTTCAGTTTCATTCTAAACTTTGGATTAAAAAGTTAAATTGAGAAATAACCAGAAAATGAACTGTTGACTTTCTTCAAAAGCGAAACAGTGAAATAGAATAAAATAACAAGAATCATTTGCTATGAAAATTCAAAGAGTTATCTTGTGGAGGAAAAATACAACTAAACAAAAGTACTTCAATTACGTGTGTAATTTTTGAAATATAAAAAAACAAGTTAAATGCTACTTGAAGATATTTGTGAGTTATTTTACACAAATTACAATTCTAGCCCACATGGTCCTGCAATGTAAAAGTTTGATGGTATCATTATACACACGCATGCTGCTACATTTTAAAGCTTAATACCATCGTCGTACCATATTGCGTTAATTTATTCATTTAAAGCTGTTGTTACTAAAAGACATCCCTCACTTTCCCTCCAAGAAACAACTCTAGCTGCAGTCACGCACTACAGTTCTGAATTTTTGTAAGTGCACAAAAGCTGAGCTATAAAAATGACAAATTTCTCCTTTTCATTCTAGAAAGCACGTTTCGTACAGTATTCTCCAGAAACGTTTGTATAATGTATGAAATACCTCACAAGACTTTTTAAAAGCTTTTAGAAGCGTCTTAGCAGAAGTAATTTCGAATATGAAGAAGCAGAGTTTTAGGGAGGAAATATCCTATAAAATGTTTGATTAATTAAACTATTAAAAAGGAGAAATCAAATATTAAGCTTGTAATATAAGTTGATGCATAATGGCTAAGCGCAAAAGTAATGGCAAAAAATAATAAGAAAGCCATAGACTGAAAAAAAATTCTACTGTTTAAACTTATAAAGCAATATAAGATAATCAACGCTGTAATGAAAAAGTAAACACAAAATAACTCTTTCGGATAACAATTATTTGAAAATAGATTTTGATACACGATAAATCCTTTCCGATTTTGTAATGACACAGAGTTTTTAATTATATTGTTAATTTTACTACAGCTATAGTGAAGCACTTTTTTTTCGTTGGAAAAAAGAAATGGCATACACAACAATTTGAACCATCAAAGCTCCATTTCAGCATAATGTTCATTATGAGTAGAGTACCATACGGATAAAGCCAACTAAGCTCCGAATTTTTTGACGTAACAATGAGATGCAACCTGATATTCCGTTTTTAGCAATTAAGTACAATTTCTTTTTCTTCAATTCCAGAACAAACGAGCAATTATTTCGTTCACATTCCACTAAGGGCGACCTGGCAGACTTGATAACATTTAAAGGCCTGAACTAGTGAGATAAAAGAGAATTCCCGAGTATTCTGTAATAAAGCTATTCAGAAAATAATATGGTTCAAAGTACTCATTAAAAGATTTGAGATACAACTCGAACATAGAAGGAAATTTTCTTTCTCCTTTTTTTTTTTCTGTTCGCACTCACAATTCGACAAACTGGAACCATTAAGGATTGATTTATGTAATAATACAGGACTTGTTCGTTACACATTGGCTATATTTCACTTAATCATTCACACTAATTGTTTTTGAACGTCTCTAATTTTTGGGATAACCAAGAATTTTATTTTATGACATCACAACGAAAAATGACATTTTAACCATTTTGTAAGTATTTACCTTATTTATAAAGATAAAATTTCACAATCAACTGAACCTTTTTTTTTTCAAACAGCGTAGCAAAATAAAACTGATTATGCATTTTTAAAATATGAGCTACGAATGTTTTTAGGAACAAAACAAAAGGTATATAATTCGGTTGTATAATTTCAACAAATTCAATAATTTATTAATGTTTCGACTTTCATTCTATGGTGACATACAAGGTTGACTAGTGAAAATTAAAAACAGCGACGAAAGAAAATTTTTGGCAAAATATTTCAACCAAAAAATAGTTTCTACATTTTTCTTGCTCTCCCACTTGAAAAGGGAAAAAAAAGGTTTTAGCAATAACTAAATGATTGCTTCAAAACCTCTTTCAAATTACAACAAAATGCGAAACATGTAAACTTTTCTTCCATTAACATTAGTCAGCACGATCATGACTTGCAAATTTGAAGTTTTTTTCATGCGAAATTATTTTCGGTTGCCACTCAAATCCGGTATTCGAGGTACGATACAAGCACAGCAAAAACTAACGACACGTGCAAAACACACGACGTCAATCCAAAACCAGAGCTATAACGAAGGGGGAAAAAAAAACTCTGAAGAGATCAATGTTTCAAATTTCCATTCTACTGCTTTTTTTTTTTTGTGTCTCTCGACTTAACAGTAGGGGAAATGCCTCGCAAAGAGCACAAAAATAAGTTTTAAAAAAGCACAAAGAGGATCTTTGTTCCTCTTCTTAGGAAGTGTGGGAGGAGGAGTTGGTTTTTGATCAGCTAGCTTTTCAGTTTTCTGCTTTTCTTTCAAACGGCCAACGCGCTGGCGTGAAGCCAAAACGAAACGATAAAAAAAAAAGTGTTCTGGTTTACTGAAGGGAGCATTGCACCAGGAGTAACCCAATATTTTATTTATTTTTTGGCAACTTTTCGTTTTTTTTCTCCCAATGTTAGAGTTTCTGACCTGGGAAAAGGGCGATAGTAAAATGTATTATGAAAATCGAAACCTATTAGTGAAATAAAGGAGGAATAGTGAATGAACAATAAAAACCATTGAAAGAAAATTTATTTTTTATTCAAAGACAAAAGTTGAAATTACTTTCATGCAAATATTTGTTTCATTTCATGAGACTAGGCAGAATTTAACTTCGGGATGGGGGAGGGGTCTAAAAAGGTCCTAGGTCATGTCATAGGGATTGGCACTACAGCTTTAAGCCATGGTTTCTGGGGGTGGGGGGAGATTGAAGCCCTAACCGTAGCCCGCAGTGGCCTTGATCCACTCCAGAATTGCTACTTTTATTCATCTAACTCAAGGGTTTCATAACAGTTATTATTCTCGTTTAACAATTAAAAAAAAAAATATTCTCATAGTTGCGAGTAACTTTCGTATAGGACAATGTTTCCTTACATTGTAAAAAATGAATGTTGTTTTTACATTATAGTACAGCTAGTTCCATAGTAATAAACTGTAAAAGATGCTAATATTGCAGTACTAAACTGTAAAAGATGCTAGTATTACAGTAATAAACTGTAAAAGATGCTAATATTACGGTAATAAACTGTAAATTTTCTCATTTTACTGAAATCAAATGTTTAATGACTAATTTTACAGTTTATTACAGTGCATTTTACAGTTTTAAACTGGAACCTCTGCTGTCAGTATTATACTGTTGTTTTTACACTATATTCAGGGATGAAAACAACTCAAAGTCAAAAAAGAGGAAAAATTATGCGGTTCAACACTTGGATAGATTTTTTTTAAATATTATGCAAAATAAGTCACGCATGATTTCCTTTTAATTTGTAATGTGAAATCGAACGTGCAAACGGAAGATAAAAGGCTTTTTATTTATTTTTAAAATACTTTTTTTTGCTCATTTCCTATTTCTATTTTTTTAAGTCATACAAAATAATGCAGAAAAAAAAATTGGTGGGTGGGGGAGGGGAGGAATTTTAAATGAATTAGACACTTGTATCTCAAGAAATGAATTCTAATTAATATTGCAAGGTCTTTAGTTATTTTAATAAATTTTAAAGATCAAAATAATTCTCACGATTTTTTTAACTGAGATCTCAAATATTTCATCAAAATTTTCTTCATTTTGACCTCCTACAACATAAACGTATGTTTTTGGCAGCATGCCAAAATAGAGTACATAGTTCGCCATTAATTGCATTTCATCCTTGTGGATTCAATCTTACTGCATCCTAAAAACGTTTCCATTATTTTGGAAGTCGGAAGTCATTTCAACCTCCACTACTTTAAATCGACTTATTCCATGCTTTATAAGTGCTTATAAGTGCTTAATAAATGAAAACATATATTTTTTTCCAAACATGATGCAACATTAACTTTTAGATCGCGGAAAGAAAGAAAAAATAAAAAGAGCAGACAATCGTGAATCCGGGGAAGATATTCATCCCTGAGTATAATACAGTTAAATTTTAAGGAAATAAACTGTAAAATTGCTAACTTTACAGTAAGAAACTGTAAAATTGCTAGTTTTACAGTTTATTACTGTGCATTTTACAGTTTTAAATTAGAACACCCGCTGCCATTATTATACTGTAAAAACAACAGTTCATTTTTTTGCAGTGTATTTTTTTTTTTTTTAATGTGATAGAGAAGTCGTGCATAAGTTACAAGATTCTTTCTTTTTTCTTAAGAACTTAGAACTGAAACTTGCAGTTGGATGAATTTTTTTTGTTTCAGAATAGTGTCATTAATACCCCTCTCATCTTCATTAGGCAGTCGAAAAACTACAGTAAAATCAATTGAGAATTAATAGACTGACACACTGAACTATACAGAGAATATTAATGTTGATAGACAGAGGTTAATTTTAACAAAACTAGTGTAGATATTCAATCCGTGTAGTACATTTATGCATAAATAAACATAAAATTTATCAACTGAGTGAAAATTTACCGAAAAAGATAAGAGGTAGAGAAGTTGAGCCATGTCGATCATGAGCTCTCAATTAAACCATGTTCAGAAAAACAGCACCCATTAAACACTGATAATTGGACATTTCTACTCGAATGAAATATAGAAAATATCTTTAAACAAGGCCACCCCGAGCTTTGGGGAGTGGAAAAGTTCTGAATTCGCAGAACAGCTCCGAATTTTAACGAAGGGTAAAATTGCAATAAAAAAGCATTAAAAATTGCAATATTGGAAGAATGTCTCCAACTTTGCAGAATCGTCAGCCAAAAGTAGCCGAATAATAATTTTTTGAGAGGTCACATCGACCTCCCAATGCTTCCTAACGGGGTACCTCTGCCTTTCAAAGTAAGTAATGAATACAAAGAGAGAATTCACAGCTCTTATCATTAGAGTCTGTTGCATCGGAATTAATTTATTAACTCGTCGGATGGAAGAAACTCCTTTTATGTATATGCTAGTGCGTTTTGAGGAGTATCCGTCTCTGACACAGGTAACTTAATCCTTTTCATTCTTTAATTCAAAATAAATAAAATACAATAGAGAAAATATCTGCATTTATGTTTTCACAATATGCTGGGGAGATAGTTCAGGCCTACTAAACTTGCTCACACAGAGACATACACATTATAACAATTAACCCTTCATTATACCTACTAAGAGAAGGATGTTCTGCCCGAAGGGTTAATTCCAAAAACTTTTGAGCTGAAGAAGGCAAAAATTATGCAAAAAGGTACTTTTCTCGGATAGAAGCCAAAGAAAGACACATTGTTCAGGATCAGACACTAGGACGTAAAATGTTTTGTCCGGCTTCTTTCTCAAAAAAGTTTCAAACGCGGCTTCACAAAGCATGAAAAAATGCTTTTGCGAAGTGGGGCTTATCTCCTAGCACGCACCTCACATTACGATCGTTATCGATGGAACACATCCGGGGCACTCGACTGCAGAACAATTAGGAAACTAAGTGAATGAAGAATTAATAATAAGCCCAGCAGGCGGTTCTGGTTTTAATAGGCGTCGCTGCCGACCACGAAAACAGAAAGCATTTGTTAGTGTGAGTGGTTTCTTAAAAATGCACTTCAGATACATCTGGAGACATCCAAGACAGTAAATGGCACGCATAGTTTGTGCCAGATAAGAAAGAAATTGTATGCACAGTTTTTTTGCATGGTACAAAAGAAATTGCACGCACAATTTTATGCTCGGTAGGAAAGAAATTGCATGCAGTTTTTGCACCTAGCAAGAAAGACCAGTGACGGACATACCATGTCGCAACTGTGGGGGTTTTCCACGAATATTAGGGGCCCGAAAGGGATTCAAAATTGCACTTAATAAATGTTTTACACTTTTCTGAACTAGGAAAAGATGACCCTAAACCAGTAAATAAGATATTGAAGATTGCAAATAGAGTTTTGGACCAGATAGGAAAGATCATGCATGCACTCTGCCTGATAGAAAAGATACGGCATGCACAACTTTATGCCAAGCAGGAAACAATTACATGCATAGTTTTGTACCCAATAGGAGAGAAATTGCATGCACAGTTTTATGCAAAAACCAAAGCAGAAGTAAATAATCTATTTATTATCTGCACCTTTTGAGTGCAAGAATTTAATAACACGGGCTCTAGAAACCTTAATTACATTTCTAAAACTGCCCTGAAGACAGTTAAAAGACCTATTTTCGTAACAGCTTTAATAACTTAACAATTGCGTAAAGATCGATAAACGGTGGGTGTACTGTGTCTTTAATAAGTTGTCGTAAGAATTTGATAATCTTTAGTTCTCAGTAAAAAAGGACGTGGTAATGGTGCGCATTAAAGTTGGAACATTTTCAAAACTACCACGAAAGTACTCCAACTCAACTCGGGGACAGTTGCCTTTCCTCATAGCCATAAAAAGAGGTAAATATTGTCAAGGTCACGGCACAACTTATCAGAGCCACGAAACTCAGACTATAGTAAACGAAGACTCATCCATATACGTTGCCAGTGTCTTTAAGTAGACCCATATTGAATGAGTGATGTAAAATTATAAAAATATCTAACACATGCGGTAGCATAGATATTGTCCAACAATTTGTCCAAATTGTTGTGGCTTGTCAGAAAGTAAGTGAAAGAAAAAAATGGCCAAATATGACGTTGTTGTCAATTGATATATGGTTGATCGAAAAGGATAGGCGTTGCTGTGACAAGAATTGTCATATGAAACACTTGAGGAGGAAATTATCTCCAAGCGATAGTGAAAGACATTGGATAATTTGTCTCCGATCCCACTTGGAGCAAAAACCGACACCACCCCAACATATCTCTGAAGCAGTGGTCGGAAGTAACGCGCTACAAGTAGCGAAACTACTGTAGTAGCTACATTTTCTAGTAGTTTGTAGTGTAGCGCACTACTTTTTAAAAAAAGTAGAGTAGTGAGTAGCGCGATACAAAAAAAATAGTAGTTAGTAGCGATTTCTGAAAACTACTTTTAAATTAAAAAAATAAATAAATAAATGAACAAAATTTAAAAAGAAAGAGAACGAAGGAAAAAACCAAGGTTTTTCTTGCGGCGAATATTTGTAAAAATTGTAAAAAAAAATCTAAAAAGGACAAATTTTAGCAAAAAAAAGGAACAAAAAGGAAAAGTAACAAATAAATTCAAAGACAATTCCTATTTCTATTCCATATTTGAATGGGGTAATTTTTTAATCTAAACCACTTTTCGAATTTTTTCGGTCGATCCTCAAACGATGTATTCTTGTTATTTATTTTTTAAAAAGTAGCGAAGTAGCAACTACATTTCAAAAGTAGTGTAGCTCGCTATATTAAAAAATAAGTAGTTGTAGCTAACTACATTTATAAGAAAGTAGTTGTAGTTGTAGTTCGCTACGAAAAATATGTAGTTTTTCCAACCACTGCTCTGAAGTACGACCCCAAATCCCTCTCTTTTTAGCTTCAGCACAAGGCTATCACCATCCCTTCAATCCCCCTCAAGTCGATTAGCAGGCTTAGGTGGAAAAACGTAAGTCAAAAGATTTTATACGGTGATTTGCGAACTTGCTTGACTTCACTGTTCAATAGCAAGGTGGATAGTAACGTTTCTATTTATTCAATCAAATATTTTATCGATATAACCACTATTGATAATTAAAAAGGATACACAAAATAAAAGAGGAAAGAAACTGAAGCAGAATACTAAGATAATTTCTCATAAATGACTGTGAAGTTGTTGGAAATATGGTTAACACAAAATCAGGAAACGACTAATATAATTTGCTCATTCCAAATCACTAACCGGATTTTTTTATCACATTCATAATTGAATCCCCAACTCGTGTCTCTTTTATCTTTTGTTACTTTCATCATCTGAAGATTCCTTCCGTATGTTCGGATCTTCTTTGACAATCTTTGCAGTAACGTCACGTCCACTATATTTTTATCTAGAAGCAGAATTAGCTTCAGAATCTATCATTAAATAGCATTGAACATTATTTTATTCTTTTTTTTAGATTTCCTTCATAATGAAAAAATATCGCTCCAAGAATTTAATCTTGAAATAAACAAAGTAGCAAAATGACTCAATTAAGAAAACTGATACGAAGTTTCAACTTTTTTCCTGCCTCAAATTTTTTTTTAAACTAGAGAGATAAACAGCTCCAGAGAAGAAAAAAAGTTTGTAAATGTTCTTATCAAAGAGGAACAAGCTGCCAAATCAAGTCGGTCGTTCATCTCGAGATCGTCAAACGAAGATAACGATGACTGTGTTTACGACAATCCCCGAAATATGATGATCGATTGGAGGTGCTTTGTGGGGGAGGACGTCCAGGGTGGTCTGAGAAAATTGCAGCCCATTCCCACGATTCCCTATTTAACGACATATCTTCTGGAGACACAGGGCCGCCAGGATTTCCATGGCATGACCATGAAAACAAAGATTCTATATATGCATTCGGTTCGATGTTGCCAACTTTCAAATAATGTAATTTATAAAATGAAGAGTTCAGCATCCCAAACAATTTCCCTTTTTCCGCTTGGTCCTCACATGCATGACAGTTATTCTGGTCCGTAACCTAATTTATAAAAAGTAATGTGCATTATAAACAAATAGTTCTTCAAGTTGAAATTACGGTCAAACTCATCAAACAAAGTACCCTACCATTTCGCAAATGCTTAAGAAAGAAAAATCCATTTCAGAGAGTATCAGAGCACATTTATATTGCAGCTTGTTAAGTTTTTAACCACCTTCATCGGCTTACTAACAAAAGCTCGACAGGCAGGTTGTAGGATGAGTATGGATGAAAACATTCACTGCATTTTGTACCAAATTTGATGCAGAATTTATTTTATCCATAAAAAAATACTTGAAAACATTTCTTCTTTTTGTCTTGTCGCTTATTTCGTCGCTTTATCAATTTCGAAACATAAAAAAAGAACTAACTAAACTGCCCATAATACACATTTGGGAGATGTAAACCTCTAAGATAATTTTATAGGACGTCATGTCATAAGCATACGACGTAAAATATGTGAAAAGAGGGGGTGGGGACTCTGTTCAGTGAGGGGTTGAAACCTAAATAGAAGTCGTAGTATTTCATAGAAAAAGATATTTAACCTGATTTAACAACATGTTTTCATCGTTAAACTGAAAAAGTTGCCGATTGTGCAAAGAACAGAATACATGAAAAATAGAAGAGGCCATTGTCACGCTAGCCACAAATCACACTATATTCAAACGAATTCTCAACCCGTTAAGATTCAAGTTCCACTAAAGTCAGGCTGAACTAATATGACATTTGTTTTCCCTCGGAAGACACGTTCTCACACACTATAGTACGATTGCAAGACTTTTTGTTAATCTAACGAAGATTTCAAGGTAAAACATTAATGCCACAAAAACGATGAGCCAATTAGTCCTCACGTTTGACACATTTAAAGTAAAAATATCACCGAATCAATTGTAAGTAACAAACTGGAAGTTAATAGGACTGATTGAATTAATGAGCTTTGGTTTTTATTACTAAATATGAAAGATAACATAAAAGTTATAATACGCGTTTTGAAGAGTTGAGTATCTTTAAAGATTCAATTATGCAACAATTCAAATATCTTCAAAACTAATCATCCATTTTATCAAAACAAACAAACAACGCAAAGAAGCCAGTTTATTATTTGATTGCCAATTTGGACAACGTATCTTCCAATCAGTTCCTATGTACAGGACTCTGATTTTTAGGAATTATCTAGCGCTTGAGGGTTCGAAAAACCTTCACAATAAACTGTTAGAATTACGGTCAGTGGCTGAAAATAGGTCAACACTATTGGGAGTGGCGTGAGTATTGGTTTCGGAATTTTGGAAGGAAAAGAAATGTTAAGTCTTTGCTTTGTTTTTGCCATTGAGCTATCTCACTAATTCAATGTTTTTCAAAACGTTTAAGATTATAGAAGGGTATGTGTTTTCTTTTGAGTAAAGAATTCATTACTTTTCTTTAGATGCTTAGCTGGCTTACATTGATGGATCAACATCAGGCTATTGCTGCAGAAAAAAAGTGAAGTGGTTTGACCAGTAATGGAACACTTAAGCTCAGTTTCATTCTCAGAAATACGTAGTATCGTAAAAAAATACTTCAAGGGTTTTATTATTTTTATTTTTTTTAGAACGTTTTGAATCAAAACTGCTTAATCATCCCAGTAAACAAATACGCTGAACCGATGAACGAGCATAATTTTTTTTAGGTTTCTTTTTTTGGAATTGTATAGTAGCATGTTACTGTATATTAACGAACTATTTATTTGCATCCAGCAAACATCAAATGATGTGTATATAAAATAAAGACAAATTAATTCAAACTATACTCATGTCAGAAAAATCACTCGTCAGCGGCGATTAAATCATGCAATCTATACGGCTGACTTTTCACTCCATGGTCCCCAGTCCCTACCACAACTCGTGGTTTAACCGGTTTAATGGGGCCCTAAAGAACACTCTTGTTCTTTTAATCCAGACAGGGCCGTCATTTCAAGTTTTTCCAGGGGTGAAGGGGGGGGGGCAAAGGGTCCAAACACAATGCAATTTCATCGGAAAACATAAAAAACCAGGCCCACTTATATGTAAACAAATTGATTTCTCAAAGCCGGGGGGGGGGGGTCAATTGACCCTCCTGCCCCCTCCCTAAATGACGGACCTGGATCCAGACCATGAGCCGAGCAAACCACTGGTCCAGTAGCCCCAGAAGTATTGATTCACTTCGAAGACTTAGTGACCACAAGCATTATTTACGTCCCCCATCCCCCATTTTTGAAGATGTAGGAATTCTGAAAGAATCAAACCGGGGACTCTCCGGTTACGAGTCCGACGCCTTATCGATCAGGCCACCACGCCCCCCCCCCCACTCCTTTAAAATTATTTTGAAAAAATAAATTTCCCCAAAAAATTTAAAACAATATATTGAACCTCATAAAAAGATTGTTTCATAAAAAAAAGAAAAAGAAAACAGCAAAGATAACTTTTGGAAAAAACGTACAGAATTCACATTGCCATCTTTCCTCATTAAAATATCAATAAAAAAAAATCATAGTATTTTTTATTACTTGGTCAAAAAAAGAAGGCGAAGTCAATCATTCAAATTAGATTTTATGACTATCATGCGTTCACAATCCTAATTAAATATTCATAGAAAACTATTGGAGGAAGTCATATCCTCCAAACACATAAGTAAGCCGAAGTGACGTTTAAA
This sequence comes from Uloborus plumipes, assembly GCA_038373865.1. Lineage (NCBI taxonomy): Eukaryota > Metazoa > Arthropoda > Arachnida > Araneae > Uloboridae > Uloborus > Uloborus plumipes. The sequence goes on from JAXGGA010005637.1 coordinate 30,042, forward strand.
ATATAACTGTGGGAATTAAATTTCCGAGACACATAAAATAATTCATTGAGAAAAAACATTCCATTGCATGTAAACACTAATACAATCACATTGATTAACGTTAATTCAATTGCAATTCATATTTTGTGACCTTGATGTCTGTTAAAACGATGAAATAATTTGAATCGCGCACTCAAATAGAAGGGAATACGAGTTTTAAAAAGAAGACTTACAGGTAGGTAGAATTGCGAAATTTCTTAACGAATGTCTAACATACAAGTATGGTAATGAAATTTATTTTGAGAAATGATGTGCTGACGGCGATTAAAACATAACTTATTCAACTTGCATTTCTGATTACAACCAGAACAAATTAAACAAATGTGTGGTTGCATGCACCAGCTAATTTATAAAAGGTAATCACGAACCAAATCGTTTCCATCAAAACATTTGTTCAAGGTAGTAAAAAGCAATTTTATCGAATCCTTAACTGAATATTAATAGTGTCTAAAACTTAACAAGACATTTAAATCTGACTTATAATTGGCTCGAATATTGGAAGAAAATGAAAAGCATTGATTTTAAAGAATATTAACTTTCATGCAAGACATCTTAACCCTCTAACTACTCATTTCTTTAAATGAAGTTGCTTCAAAATGAACATATATTTTACAAATACAAAGAAATGCAAAAAATTTTGTCTACTACCTGCAAGCTATATTATTTGCATTAATTATAAATTACGCCAAGTCGGATTACTCTCAAAACAAGGTTGAAGGAACAATCCTATTTTGTATTTATCATGCCAAACTCGAGTTTTTTCACAAAGTTTTCTTTGTTTTCTAGGTTTTTTAAAGTTTCAAGAGCACACTTGTGGTGAGACTAGGTTGAAAGAGGAAATATATTTCTTTCAAAATAATTGTCAATTTAATGTTCCAGAAAATACATTACTGACATTTAAACGATGAAACGGTGAGATAAGGTTTTCAATATACGTGAAAAACTCACGAACATATAAAAAGCGGGATGAACAAGTTTGTTACATTTACTTTGCCTGCAGATATTGGATTAACATTCTAATACTCATCTTTCTCACTGATGAGCATACTAATCGAATGGCTTGATTGGATACCAAGTGATTCTAATAAATCAAATCATCAGTAGTCAAGTGAATCTCAGGAGTAATTTCATGGGAGAAAAATAGCCAATAGAATGAACTACTCCAGTGATTTCACATAAATCTTTCGATCATGCGCAGCACTACTCTTTCTAAACTTATTTTAAGAAAATGCTGTAGTTCAGGGGAAGGGAATATTTAGTTTTTAATTGTTAAAATAATGAAAAGGTTATGTAATTGGTTTTAAACCTACTTTTCTGTTGGGGATTTAATGCGCCCCGATGAGAAGTTACGGGAAGTCCCTGAGACCTCCCGAAAATTTTCCATATTCGGCATATTTTGTTAGATGATTCGGGAAATTTGAAGACAGTGTTGCAACACGATTTTTTCCCTCTTTAATTAAGCCTAATGTCTAGTTTCATTAGATGAAGATATGAGTGCAATGGACATTCGGAGTTTCATTTGGTAAATTGAGAATTTGACTCAGTCCAAAAATTAAAGTTTGGCCCGCCCCTGTTGGTGAATTTCTCCAAATTTTTTTTTTTGTTTTTTTGTTTTAACTAAAAATCTGCTTGGAGTCTAAATTTCGTTGAAGCCAAAGCTTCCTTTCACTCTATCACTGAAAACATTTCAGGACGTACAGTATGAGGCAAATTAAACGTTATAGACAATTGCAAAAGATTTTTCAGCGAATTGATTTCCAAAAGTCGAGAATAGCTTCAAAATGATTGCTTTCTAAATGTTTAATTCCAACCCAAAACAGTGCCTGCATATACCTCTGAAATTTTCCTCACAGAAGTTTCGAAGAGGGAAATGCGTGATTTTCAATTCAAAACAACTATCGACTAACGGAAACACTTTGGGCCACCAAGTTCCTCAAGCAGCTCACATAACGACAATACCCATGCGTGTATGGATAAACGAGAAAATCAATTATCACTCACTTGTAAAACAGGACAGGATTTATGCTTGAGTTTTCGGTCGTACCAATTAACAGTTTTCTTTCGAGGGCGGTATGTCACGCTATCGGTCGTGTTGGAGGATTCCCACAGTGGTTCCATGGTTTGACAACACGGCAGTTTCATGCGGTATACAGGATTCCCCGCGGCACAGTGACACACACCGATGCAGCAGCATTGGCATGACAGTAAATCCGTCAGCATTTGCCATTCGCTGGTTGAAGACATGGTGGAATCATCGTTCTTGACATCCTTTTCACTGCTGGTGTCGCAGGTAGAACTGCTGGAACTAACAGTCAAGGAGGTATCAGTCAATATGCTTTCCACTTCAGAATGGGCCATGCTGTCACTGCCATAGTCGGAATGATCGTCTGGGGTTTGAGGAGAGTATTCGGGCAAGGGATGACCACCATAGAAATCTGGGAAGCTATTCCGACCTCTCCTGGCCAGAGTGTCCTCTATTCGATTCATGGGTACGAATGCCTTGGCTCGACCATCGGGCTCTGTCTTAACATAGAGCGTTGTCTCAGATCGTGACAAGCAAGGGCTACCAGGCAGTGATGACAGGTGGACTATTTGCTTGTCAGCTTTATTCTTTTTCGATTTTCGCAAGGAGCTGGGAAGGGTGAAACTGTTTCGTAAATACGCCATTTTAGGTCAGAGCACGAGTGGCCTTTGAAATATTAAAACGAATTCTGTATCAAGTCGAATGATCCTCCGAGCACTTTATAATCATTGGAATACAAATCCAAAACTAACTGAAGATTTTCCATCAAATAATGCATGGCGATTATAGATATTCCAAAAATTTCTAATTATTCCTACATATTTAAATGAAGTATTTTCTAACTCAACAGCTGTGACAGCACACAAATAAAATGTAGAATGTACCATGCAAATACTCTACTAAGAATAATAAACGACTTAATTTTCACAAGAACAAACCACAAATTCTACGTGTTGACAAACAATAAACAATTCAAATTATCATACGTGCAGACGATTAAAAAAATTATTCCGTTTAATTCCCAGCAATGCAAATGCTTGCATTAATTTCAGCAAGTTTCTGATTCAGTATCTCATATAAAAATGTGACATTCAATTTTATAATGGAGATACAGTATTTTAATTTAATTTTAATCGACAACGTTCACACTCGATGCACCATATTTTTAACCACACAAAATCGATCCACTATTTCACAAATTAATCCGAAGATTCACATGGGTAACGAAAAATTCGACGCAGTCACCAACACCCAGAAGACTGCATTATTCAACACACACTCCACATTTTTTTTTCCCTTTCAAATCCACAGTTCGGAAAAACTGCCAAGAAATATAGACATCGAATTTGATGGCCCATATTTAGAGACCCGGCCAAAACGTGTAGTCCTCTGCAGTGGGGGTAACCAAGGGAAACAGCGAGCCAACTTTCCACAACACGAGTGAACTTCCACAAGGCCACTGCAGACAGTCTATAGGAAGAACTATTCTGCTTCGATGCGCAACGCTGAGTGAAAGGCAAGCAACCGCACTCAGATGTTTGGGAGAAAACTCGGTAGGGGGCCGGATATAAAGTTCGTTTTTGGAGTTTCTGTTTTGCGAGTGACCGGGGTATCATGTGTCGCTTTGGCATCGATTTGATGAATCATTTGAAGATTAAATTTAATTTTTTCGATCTAAAATAATTTTATTTAAAATTTAGTTTTTTTTTCAAATTTTAATTTGCTTAATGACATAATTTAATTTTCATTCAGAATTTAATTTGTTTAGTGACAAAATTTAATTTTTTTATTCTAGGTTTAATTTGTTTCATAACAAATGCAAATTTTTTGTTCAAATTTAATTTGTTTCATAACAAAACTTCATTAATTTTACAACAAAATTTAATCAACTTAATAACAAAAATGTTAAAATGTAATGAAATAAAATGCTTGAACTTTAAACTGAAAATAAATATTCTCCAATTGCGATTCACGAACAAATGTCTTTGGATACGAATTAATCTTACAATTTAATGCATCAATGTTCATTTTTAGGTCAAAGGCCAGTTCCAAAGTAAATACGTGCTTAGATACTGTATCACTTAGGCGAACAAGTGCATCAATTTGATAAATCATTTTAAGAATAAAAATTTGATTTATTTTGTTCCAAATTACTTTATTTTGTAACAAAATTTAATTAACTTCATGTTTTTTTTATGTGATGAAATAAATTGCTTAACTGTTTTAATCTCAACACATATGTTCTCCTATTATGATTTATGAATGAATGTCTATGGATACGAATTATTCTTATAATTTAATGAATCAATATTCATTTGTAAGACAATTTTAATGTAAATACAAAAATGAACTGTAGATAAATAAGTTTCCATCTAGTCACTACTGGCAACAAGAAAATTTTCTCAGTCTTAATCTTCACTAGACGCGAATTGTTCTTACAATTTAATACAGTACATTAATACTTTACGATAACATGAGTGAAAATATAAGATTGGATATCATTTTGGCAAACAAATAAATTAATTTTTATTCCAAAAATAATTTATCAAATGAAGTTATTTAATGTAATGGACAAAATGAGTTTGAATTAATCACAATTATACCTTCTCAAATTACAATTAAGGATTAACGCGAATAATTCTCACTATTAGATGCACCGCTGATGATTCTCCATATAAAAGGAGACAAATAATTTTAAAAAAATTTTATTCTTATTTTCTTATTCAACTTCAATTTATATTTAAATGAACTCAATGTTATGTTTCAATATTTTATACATGCATCAATTTAAAGAACAGTCGTACTAATTGTTATCTTCAGAATATTTCTATGGCATCTTTTGACCACCAGTGTAACACATTTAACTATATTAGTAGGATACTAGACCGACTCTTTAATTTAACTCCAACTACCTGTCTCTAATTGCACTTTCTTGCGGATATGAATTCGGCCAACTGCAAGGAAAACAAAAGCATCGATGAAATCTCAACCAAAGTGATCGAATTTCGCACGAAAATTTTCGTTCCCAAGGACCCTTATGATTTCACGTTCGAGTGAGCACATCTGTTACTGGAACGGCGCGATTCGAATTCAAATTTCTCCCCTCCCCTCGTTCCCCGTCACGTGATGGTTACAAAAGACGATCCCCAGACCGTGGTGGAGAGGGCACAGGTTCCCTTTTTTTTCATAACAAAACACAGGTGCAGGCTACTAGCACGCCACTAGGCGCACAGGAAAAGATCACTTTTAGTCTGCTGGGGAATAAGAAAAGATGCAGCTGCTTCGACAACTGAAGAGTTTTACCCCTATTTGGTGATGGAATAAGGGTTCCATTCATGGATTTTGAGTAGTGCAGTTTCGTTTCGCATGGTGTAGTTTTGTGGTAGGTGAAAACTAAAAATGCAATGTCAGCAGAGTTTAAAAACTGTTAGCTAAATGAAGCCCCTAGAACAAAAGGGATGTGAGTGTCAAAATTAAAAATTTGAAGATACTTGGTACAAATGGCTGGAAGAAATCTCATCAGACAGGAGACAGCAATAGTTGCCCTGTTTTGCACTGTTACGCAGCAGGATTTAGAAAAAAAAAAATCAATGAAAGCCTACCCATAGTTTGAACTTTACAAATGTTTTGCTTAAAACTTTGAAAAGTCTATTTACATCTCTTAACTTCTGACGGCCCCAAATGTAATTCTACAACAATAAACGAGTGAAAATTATTCTAAAACAGTAAATTACTAAAAAGATAACCACAAGATAATTTAAGAGAAAGGTGAACTAAATTTATTTCCAAGCAAATATTATAATTTTATAAGTTTTTTTTTTGCAAAAATATTTAAAAAAAAATCTTACAATGCTTTTCTTTCCTCACATAAATTAATGTATAGCAAAACCATGCAGTAACAACGTGTCAAAGTATTCGTAAGATTTTCGGAACCGATTTTTATTAAGTTTTTAAGTTACCTTTAAAACGAATTATGTATAGAGATTATAAAGCAAATAAGAAGATTAAGCATTGCTTGAAACACGTTTACAAACTGCCAACACTTTTTAATCCGAACATATTTCACTCTGAATTAAAAACTGATCGCCATTGCATGCTCTTCCCATGTTTAAAGTAAAAACATTGTCTAGGGTGTTTCGAAAATATTTCAATAACATTGCTTAACCGTTTTTTCTGTAACTAAAATTCTATTCAAACGACAAAACCTAAACTACAGAATATGCAAATGAAGAAAAAAAAGCATTCGCTTCAACATCCTACTACTCTAAGTTCGAGTATTTGTGTAATCACATCTTCCGCAAAAAAAGCTTAGGGGCACTCATCGAAGCATTTAATTCTAAAGAACATGACAGGATAACGTTGTTGCCACGCTGTTCCTCAAACAGCGATAATTAAAGAGGTACTTGAACTTCGCTTCTTCGCTTAGAATGTTGCTACAAACTGAAACAAAGTTAAAGCGTTTATTCATTCCTGGAATGTTTTATTTTCATGGGAAATTGCTCTGTTTTTTAGACTTTCTATTTTTAGACTTTCTTTCTCTCTGTTTTTTAGACTATTTATTCAAATACTTACTATCCTAAAAATGTGTTTATGGATGTGATAGACATTTTTTTTTCTTATTCGCCCATTATCTTTATTGTGAGATCAAAAATTTGTTATTCACGCGATTCAAAAGAACACAGAAATAAAGCTTAAATTTGCTAAAGAACTGTCAAATATTGAGAGTCAAAATGTTTCGTAAAGAAATTTTTCTCTACACGTCTACAATGTAATTAACTTATATAGAGTTTTTAAAAACAATTTCTGAACAAAGTTTTTATTTTTAACAATAAGGTGACAACAAAGTTAAATTTAGTGAACCGTGGGTCAAAATGGACAGTAAAACTCTTCAAAAAGCTTAGAAAATTTACCTTTACACACAATTATCTTGTACTTTACACTTTACTTGGCTAAAATGTACTCAAATGTCAGTTCTTGTGAAATGTTAACTTTCATTTAAACAAATACCTAAATATAAAGCAGTGAGTAACCGCCCCTAAGCAAGGGCTAAGGCAGGAACACGCATTACATCGCCAACTCGGCTATTTCGATCCATGGACTGCAGTTTCGCGCTTATTGTGCGCTCATCAGCATGGAATACGAAAGTAGCAGAGTTGTCCATTCCATTATTTTCAGCCGTAACTTATTCAAAAGATAGAAGAGATTTCATATATCGATAAAATAAAGATTTGAAACAAAGTAGTGCTTAACATTATTTTACTTTTCTCAAACACACTCCATTTTTTCCATAAATGTACTTCAAGCAATATATAGGTTAGTCTGTGCACATTCATAGAGCGGCTATACATTTACAAACCACTAACTTTCTGGCAAACGACTTTTCCAAACAACTCTGGAGAAAAAATAATAGCCTGATAACAGGAGGAACTAGAGGGGAGATGAGTGAGAGGGTAGAGGAAAATAGAGTTTCCATTTTTTGCTTCCTCTTTTCTTCCTCTTTTAACCGACAACTGCCTCTTGGGGAGCATATGCACTTGCAGTTCGTCATCAGTGGTAGCGATTCAAAGCAAAGAAATGGCCAAGTAATCTGATGTGCTAAGGGTCATTCCATAGAAATGTCAACCTCAGATGAAGAAAAAAAAATACCGAAGTGAAAAAAGTATCAGAAAATAAATAAATAAATAAAAATCATATGATATAAGAAGTTAAAACAAATTGAAAAAGTATTGTAATTATCACTGAGATCAGCCATAATAAATAGTTTGTAGTGTGTTTACTGCTTGTTATTCGATGGTTACGTTAGTCACACTTCATCTTGAGTAAAAGTGACACTTAAGACTAAAAAAAAATTAAGATTTAATAAATGTGTTTTATGTTTTTAAAAGCCAACTTTACACATTTTTCAAATTATATCATTCAATTTTTAACACTTGCTTAACTTTGAGAAATTTTTGCCTCACAACATGAGCATTCATTTTCAGGGTTGCTAAAATGTTACGTTAGTCACGCTGCTATTTTGGTTGAAAAAATATCTACTGTCAGTAATTTTGTTTTAAATTCTTGGCAGAAATGATACATAGATACCATGTACATTGTAAATCCACCAGCATAACTAAAAAATATTTTTATCCTTTAAGTTACAAGTAAAAACAGTTACAAAATCAGCTCTGAATGTTACGTTAGTCACTATGGAATGACCCCTACCAATAAGAAGTTGTAGTTTCAGTACTTTCAGTCAACAGTTCTCAAGGGGTATTGGAAAACCAGTAAGTACTCGGGTAACATCCAAATAAAAGAGTACACAATTACATTGATGCATGCTAGAATTTTTGGGTCGAAATATTGAGTAATATCACATGATCCTACATTGAAAAAGAGTATTGCAACACATTTTATTAATTTCAAGAATGGTAGTGAGCGAAAAAAAAAAAAAAAAGAGCGAGCAGACCTAGCTATGCAGTACTTTCTGGGGTTTATGTCAGCTACACCCTTGTGCAAATTAATTGAAACAAACTCGAAAATTTGAGAAAACTAAGAAAAGAACTATTTTGTTTAAATTTATATAAAACCAAAGGTTTTTAAAACATAATATGATGTCTACAACTCTTTGTAAACATTTGGACACGATTCGCCATGGAATCAATCAATTTTTTACACTCATTTGTAATATGTGTGTCTATGAATTAGCGCAGTGATTAGCTTCTCCATAGTTGAACAGTCCTCATGCAATAGTCGATTTTTGCATATAGCCCAAAGATTCTCGATTGGATTGATATCAGGAGAGCTCAGGCTATTTAGATGTCTCAATTTGGTTCTCAGACATGAATTTCTTGGTCATTTGGACGCATGGCAAGGGGCTAAATCCTGCTGGAAAAATACCGTTTCATGTGGATATCGTTCCTTCAACACTAGTAAAGCATTTTATTTCCAGAATAGCAATAGATTTCTCAGAATACATCATACCATCAACATTCTTCAAGGAACCAACCCCATTGTAACCGAAACAACCCCAAAACATCTTTTTAGGGTGATTTACAAATGTTTTCATGTGGCAAACCTGAATTCTTTCACCTGAAGATCTCCGTACGTCTTGAGTTCGTTGACCTTGGATAATGAAATGAATTTTGTCACTAAATAGTCGTTTCCTCCAATTTTTAGCTGCTCAATTCTTATATTTTAACACCCACAAATAGCGATTTTTCTTCATTGGTGGAGTCAGAAGCTGTTTCTTCATAAACCGATAGACTGGCCGACCGGTACAATAAGGTGCCTTTGAACAGCAGATAAACTTCTGATTAGTGGAAATTGATGATGGGTAAAGGATTTAAGTATCTCATCCATATTTTTACTAATTTTAGCATAATCGGGGAAGAATAAAGGGATAATTTTAAAGTGAGGAAAAATATTTTGTTTCAATTAATTTGCACAAGGGTGTAATTTGTACGAAACAGGGATTTCAATTTTAACTAATTTAAAGAGCAAGTGCATAAACAAGCTTACAGCTTAACTTTCGGCATACTTCGCGGCTGCATTTGACCGTAAAAAAGTCAAACACTGATGTACTTCTCCAACATTTCCATTAATTATTTTTTGATACTTTTTTGATTTCATACCTGATTAATAACAAAATTTGTAGTAAAGTGTCCATTAAAATAAATTTTCTAGTTTTTTATTTTAATAACCTATAACTTTAACGGTTTAGAAGTTAACCTTTAGTTACTTCTACACATTTTAATGAAGCTGATGCGTTCTTGTTGGGGGTAAGAGTATGTAATAAAACGGAAAATCGATATATGGGTTGAGAAATATTAGTTTAAGTTGCATACATACATTCAATTAGTACAAAATTACTAAATGTACGAAAACAGCTTGACAAAGAAAAATAGAAACTATGAACAAAAATGCATATTAAGAGTAAGACACTCCTTAATAGTAGATAAACGTTTCTATTCATAGTGATTGATCATAACTTTATGAATTGTATTTGTGTTGACAATGTCAGATATTTATTAAAACACAGTAATGGCCAATACTTATTTTTTTTAAGCAAAAGTAAATTTTTAATTCAAGGGGTGGAAGCTTATGGATCAAAACTGACTTTCACCTCTGATTTAAATAACAATAATCATTGAAAACCTAATAATATCATTTTGTAAGAATAATAAAAGGATTTTTTTCTATTGTATTTCGGCACAAAACTTCAAAAATTTATTTTACTGCTTTTGATTTCCAATTTTACATTTTTAAAGAAAACACGAAATAGTAGAACTTGAGTCAGAATAACTAACATAAGCATCGAAATGCAGGAAATTGAACCAAGAATAACATTAATAGCACTGCTGTTGTTAGTTTTTCAAACCACACTTTATAACTTGAAAATTAAAGTCATTATTTAAAAATAGAAGTTTCCGAAACTGTGCTAGGAGGAAAACGCAGGAATACGACTAAGATTAGAATCTGTGGCTTTTTTATTGCTGAAATAAAATTAGTTTAGTTTTTATGGTAGTAAAATATGTTTCTGTTTTGTTTCAAAATCATATATGATATTTATAGGAGAAAATAATGGAATATCTGTAGGTTAGAATCGTAATTACGTCAATTTTATTATCTGAATCAAACAAAAGATACAGTTATGTTTCTAACAATTCAAGAGTTGTATTTCCAATAATAGAAAAATAGGAAATATTGAAACTTTAAATCAGACCACATCAAAAACGTCAAGAAAGAAGAATTTAATAATACGCAGTAGCAGTATGTATTGCATATATTAATAGGAGCTGCATTAATTTATAGGAGAAAATAATGGAATATTTGGTGTGTTAGAACTGAAATTACGTCAATTTTATTACCTGCATCAAACAAAAGTAACAAATATGTTTCTAACAATCCAAGAGTTATATTTCCAAAAATATCGAAACTTTAAATCTGTACCTCAGAACCAGACTAACGTAAGTCCAGTTTCGTCATTTTTCGGTAGAGGGGAAAAACGATTGTCGAATACATCGTTTTTCCCTTCTACTGAAAAATGACGAAAATGGACTTACGTTAGTCTGGTTCTGAGGTACAGAAATCAGACCACATCGAAAAGTTCAAGAAAGAACATGGGCGCATATATTTGGGGGGGGGGGGGGCAGCAGTTCTAGTGGGGATCAAGCCTCCCCTAGAAATTAGTACTCCTTGTTTTAATACTATCTTTTCGGCAGAAATGCAAAAACATTTCTTCTTCCTTCATTAATGAATAAGTTATTTTAAGTGTCAACTTTTAACAACAATTCTGCACTGAAATTGCATTCTATAGAGAAAAAAAATCCTGTTAAACTATGGGAGAAAATATCCGAGTCTCCCTCCCGCCTTAAAATTTTGCATATGGAGGCCCATGAAAAAGAATTTAGTGGTAGGTAGCAACGGTATGCATTGCATTTGCGAAGATGCCGCAAAAATGCAAATAAATACAAAAAAAAAAAACATCTTTGATGATCACAGACAAATTACATAGAATGTTTAGAGAACATTCCATCTGATAGAAGATTCCCCACGGCATGCATAATTCGTCTGACAAATCAAGCGCGTGGAACAATGGTGACACACTTGGATGTTGATAAAACCAAGATGGCGGCCATATCGCGGACGAATCTCCCTCATCCCGAGCTCTTTAATAGCTCACCTGAACTCCGAAACGACGGTTGGAATCACCTTGCCTGGAGGGCATCACAACAACGGCCACGGGGATGGGGAATTAAAGAGGGAAATAAAAATAAAAAAGGGGGAAAATGGATGCAGGTAAATGGACCCGGGGGAGGGTCCGGGATGGTGTTTCCCCCCTCCCTCTCGCTGGGACGATGACTCATCTATTCTGCACACCAGAGGGTTGTTCCCAAGGTAGAGATGCCCCGGAGGTTGAGAGCTGGTTTCGGTTTTCCCAGGATAAGGCTACATGTGATTTGATTGCAGCCGTAGATGAAGTTACGTTTGAATTTGTCCATTGAATATGTACTTGATACGCGTGGTAAAACTCAGTGAATTTTCGGAGGAATCCCCATTGTTTTTTTCGGTTTCTTTCCCTTTTCCCCTCTCCAATGTGAAGACCAAAAACAAGTACAGTGGCCGCGCCGCTTATATGAATCGCGTTTGTCTAAACAGTTTTGTTCAAATAACTAACAGAGTTTCATCAATGTCCTTCATTAGTAAGCAATAATAGAAATGACTGCCATCTTAATAAAAATAGATGTATTTATTTTATGTCCAAGAAGTATTTATTTTATGTCCAAGAATTAAATTAAAAGAAACGAACGACATAACAGAAGATTGACAAGATAACCAACTTAGAACCCGTTGCCAAAACGTACCCAGTCGACTGTTTAAATACAATTCAGAGGTGCAAAAATTTGCATACAGTTAAATCAAAGCAAACCGTATAGTCAATTTAGGACAGAAAATGAAAATTCCAACCAGTTTTGATTCACTGAAGTGGGTGATTCAACACAGCGGTTAGTTCAGTAAAGCTGGATATTGGTCTGTTTTTGACGTATTAATACATTGAAGCGGCTGAGTCAATTAACCGGCGTTCACTGTAATATCTTTGTGCTACGAAATAACAGTAAGAAAAACAAAGTTCAAAGATGGACACCCTCAGAATACCCTTACACCTATTAATAAACAACAACAACGTTCACTGCAAAAATTTACAGGCACGTATTTTGGGGTTTAAGAAACTCTTTTGTTTTCAGTGCAGAAAGTCGTGAGTTTATGGATCTAATGTTATCCAACAAAAGCGAAGAGGGGTGGAATAACAGACAGTTTAAATAGTAAACATAAAGAATAACAAAACAATCACGATAAAATGAAACATCGTACGAAAATTCTTGCATTATTTTGTTTCGTAAATAAATATATAAAAGTTAAGCAATCAATCTTGAACTGCAAAACAAGTATATTCCTAGCAAATCAATTGTATGCACTAAAATTAACAGTCCAAACAGTTTATTTTTACATTTATTTTTTTACGATAATTTTAAATTGCGGTGAAAATTAAGAACTTTCACTAAAAGTTGGCTTTTTTCCGAACAACGAACAAGACTATGAAGAACAATTTACGGGAAATAAATGTTTAAAAAGAACATTTTAAAAATTACTTTCTATCAGTACTAGAGAAGTTCGGTAAGAAACTTCAATAAATGTTATTAATCAAGAGAAATTTCAGATTAACTGTCTGACACACAGAATAGAACAGCACATGCCGCTGCTAGTCACGCTTTCAGATCACAGAACGTTTTGCAAAGAACATTCCTTTATACTTTTTTTTCTAATAATTCATCATGTTGCTCGGTGTAGTGTGAAGTTTATGTAATAAATAGGGTGAAAATGTGCTTTGGGACCCTGCTTGGCGCAATTTCAAAACGTCACCAACTGGCGCGTTTTTGCATGTTGTCTCGCGGAGTTGAAAGCTCCGAGAGACATTAAACAAAAACCACGCTTGGCGCGCCCATTTGACGAGAAAGGGACCCAAACCATAGATTAACCACAAATAGACTTAATAGGGCGAAGAACACTGTAAACGGGACATTAGATGTCAGAATAGGTTAGATAATGCTGTTTTCTCTAGTACAACGTTGGAACTAGGGGGAAGAGAAAAAAAAAAGCACATCGATAGTGTAAGGAAAAAAAAAGCTATTGTATCCCAGCTTTCGTTTTCTTCACTACAACTCCATAATTTAGTTACAACAGCATAAAGATCAAAGCACCGATGCATAAAATGTCCGTTACTTTTCGAAACTACAATAGTCATTTCGCATCTGAAGGGTGCAATTTGGCTAGAGCCGAGAATCTGCAGAAATACAATTGTAAGAGAATCGTTACTCGTGCTTCTGCTTCGACTAACTGTATAAGAGTTGTTGGGGGCAAAATATTATAACAGGATTTACAATCATTTCTTAAGTGATAAATAATTTACTTTTAGTGCACTTATTACCAGGCATGAAAACATTAAATTTACTTTTAATTAAGTTTAAACACATGCATTAAAGACGAGGTGCAGTTTTCTCCATTTAATTGTAAAGCAATGATATAAATACAATAACATGCATTTCTGTATGCAAGTTCAAATTTTAATGCTGATTATTTACATGCGATTAAAAGGGGGGGCTGCCACTTTGCATTGATGCATACTTAATACGGAAAAAAAATCATCATTATTTTTAATGCTTTGCGCTTAAAATACTCCTCAATAATTGACACATTGTATGTTTCTCTAGTGTAAATAATTTTTAAATAAGAAAAACTCTGAGATATTCTCTTTCAACGAGTAAAGTTTGAGCTCTACAAATATTTAAGTAACAAGGGGGTGAGATGCTTGTGGCATTTTTCTTTCTTTAGCATTATTTTTCATAAAATCAACGTTTTTAGTTAGACTTATTACAAAAGTTTTTTAAAAAAGTGGTACAATAAAATGTATAGATTTAGCAAGGTCTGTTGTTGAAAATACTTCTTTAAGTGTTACAATGTTTAAAGAACAAAGAAAAGCCTCAGGGAGCTTAAAACTCAAAACTGATTGCATATCTTTGAATTCATTCGACTTTTGCTGTAGTTAACAACAAAATTAATCATTCACCAACTATTTATCTGTATAAGACAAACTACACGCACACAAAACATAAAACATAACCAACTACCCAGCCTCAAAAAGTGGTGCAAAAGCTTTTTAGCTGCAAGAGCAACCAATCTCCTCTTCGACACGATTTTCGTGTGACCTAGCCGTTGGCGAAACGGTCTCCAACCTATACCCCATCGCCAGAAAAAAACGTTTTCTTCAGCAACAAAAAGGTTTTTTTTCTTTCTTTCTTCTGCTTTAGAAGATTACAAATTGCAACAGAAGTAGGAGGGTATTTGTTCTTTCGCTTGGAGAGAGACGATTTAATGATGAGTAAAGGTAAAGGAATAAGATTTAAGGTAATGATTATGGATACTTTCATGGCCACAAGCCGAAAGCAAAAAGCGACTTTCGATTTTTTTTCTCAACGCCATTTGAATCACGTTGTAATTATGGTGCTTGTCCGTTGAGCATTGGACACAGCAAGTTTGAAAATTTGAACCTCAGCAACAATGGATTGGTGATCTTGTTGTATTCTAGGAGAATTTGGAGAGGAAATTTCGTGAGTCGAGTCGTTTGGAGTTTAGATAGAAAATTATTTATGTTCTTCTTATTATATTTTTTTCGTTCTCATTATTATTATGAAGTTGACAAACGGATTCAATTTATTGAAATTACCACAACCGGTGGAAAATAAAATGTATCAACATTAAAATAAGAGCGTTAAGTAACGTAACATATAAACCTACTGATGGATGCATAATATGTAAGATCTTTAAAAAGGAATAAAACGTTTTTAGGAGTAATTTTAAAAGCACGCACAATATCCAACCAGAGATGGTAAAATCTATATTTCGACAAGCAAAACCATTGTTTTTCAAGTTTTCTCGAAACGTTTCAATGTGTGCCTTGCATTCATTCAAAGTAGAATACTACTAAATGGGGTATTCAGATCTAGTTGAACGATATAATAATTTTCAATGTGTAAATTGTGTATTCATTGAAATGATCACAGCAAAAGACTCCTCACTCGCGTATAAAGATGAATGAATGTGTAATAATAAAATACAATGTTTCAATGCGTAATTTACCTTTATTTAAAAGGTTGTACTAAGAGATAGCTCGCGGGAGTAATTAGATGAATGATAAAATGTTTCAAGATGTCATGACAGCTGCCACCAGGACTCCTGCTCTTAAAGCTGAGGATTTGGGGCCACGTGTTGGTGTAGTAGAAAACTACTTGACTGGAGGGCAAATCAATAAACAATCAGAGAGACAGAGAAGTGAGAAATGATTTGATAGCTTGTAGAGTCATTTCTACCATATCAGCAGACATGTGAATGAACTTGAGAACGAAACTGTGGAAGGTTTCCCTTTCCTGTTCAAGGTAGAAATTATTTTTATCCACAGTTGGAGCGACGAATTTTTTCAATGTGATTTCCGTAAATGTGTTTTGAATAATTCTTAGTGCTTAACTGATAATAAATATCGTAGCAAGGAAACTGTGGTCACATTTTTTTTTTTTTTTTTGACGGTTACCGTAATATTTTGGGTAATAATGAGGCAATGTTTAAATTAGAATGAAGTCACTGCAAACATCAAAGAACTATATTTCATTAATGGCATTTTGTATAGAAAGAAACGTCACAAAAGAATAAGTATTAAAGGAAGAAAATCGTTGATGAGATTAGGACTCATGATAAAACAACAGAAAAGAAATTACCTACATATGACTCATGAAATGATAAAATCAAGCAACCGTGACGGCTTAGGTAGAATCTAAGATTTCGTAGTCCTAGTTCATTTGTGTTCTTTCTTTTTTGGCCAATAAAAAAATTCCTATCTTAGAAACACTGTAAATTACGTTTCACGATAAAATTATATCTTAGGAGAACTCCTTAATCGCTCTGCGCAAAACAATAGGTAAGTGGAAAATGAAATTAACTACGATTTCCATCATGTTCGGAAAATAAAACTTATAACCTTTAATCTTGTAGCGATGGGGAGAAGTGCATGGAGATGGGAGAAGTGGTCATTAACACCAACGGACCCAGCGGGGGAAAAGGGAAAAATAGTTGAATTCGCAGGAAAAATATTATGCAGTTCACGTACGGGTAATATCCCTCGTTACTTATTGAGAGTCCAGCTGCTTTCTTTTAGGGGTTACAGGGACTACATTAGTAATGAGAGAAGAAAGAGGAAATTATAAAAGCTTTTCAAGGAATAGTATGTGGTACAAAACTTCCTATTAAGTAATATTTGACGTTAGACAGTTATGAATAAAAAAGAATCGAAAAAGTATCTATATTAGAAACATATTGCAAGTACTTTTTAAAGCAATTGATTTAAAAGAAATACATTATTGTTCAGTTCTTTTTATTTTGGTACGATATAAGAAACTAAAAATATTTCCAAAATGGAATATACTACATTTTAAAAATAAATCGGAACTATTAATATCACTTTGAACAGTCAGATTCAGTTGAGGTTCTATCTTTTACAGGAAACAATTGAATAAAAAAGATCTTTGCAAAGTCGATTTTCGTTAAAATAAATTTATGAGCACACAGAATACTTGTCCATTTGAGTTAAATTTCCTGTTGCTGTACCACGTATCCAAGTATAGACGTCTTGCCCGTTTTAATTTTTTACTGAAATCACTCATCATGCTCAAGAAAAAGCATAAGAAGTTTTTGAAACTACTTACATTTAAATATAACAAAATATAATTCGATTTCAGTACAGCCAGCAGGGGAGACCAATCTCTGTAATTGTACTCGTTATGTTGCAAAAATCCATAAGAATATTTCCCTTGGGAAACCCAGAAGTAAGAACTTCTTTTGAGACAGAACATAAAGATTGTGTTAGACATTTTTATCTACGTTTAGCCAAGACCAAAATATTTTATAGCAAATTATGTCAGACATCCGTCTTTTGACTACAAGAGGTTAGTTGTAGGGTTTTCGATTGAAATAAACTAGATTCATGCCCTAAAGTAAGTTGCTTATGCCAAGCATGCAATAATTTTTTTAATGCTCACTTAGTCATTGCTGTTGTTATAAAATTAAATTTACAAGCCTCATTAACCTTCAATCTAAGCGTAGGGAAAACGACCCATGGAAGCTTTTGAAAGTAGGGGAAACAGGGAACATCTCTGGGGATAATGTAGCCTGTCGTGAGAAAGGTGTGTTGCAATCTCCCACCCCCTTTCATATACGTCCCCCCTGATGGCCTTTTCTCATCGGCTAATATTCCGGGCCTAATGGCTGGCACGCATTCAGACTGCAAACAATATCCCAAAGAGCCTCTCTCTCAGCCCCTGCAGCGGAGAAACCGGAGGATATCGATTTTAGAATCCACCTCCGGCACGGTGTGTGTCCTGTATATTTAATGGAATTCACAATTAAAAGTTATAAACCGACCGTATAAGGTTCGGTATGGTGATGATTCATCGTGAAGAATGTCTTAGCTCGACGTAACTGGATGGAAACTGAAAGTAGTTGATAATTGGTTTTTGTAACTACTTGGATTTTATATAATTACATTGCCAAACTAAGGGAATGACATCCTCCTGGGATAAGGGACTGAAGTCCACTTTTGAATGAAATCTGTTTTGTGTTTTATTGATTCTTTCTAAAAAATAAACGTTAATTTTTTAGAAAGAATCAATTCCCCAGATATGTCGCCGGTTGAACATGTGTGGGATTTCGATGGTCTGCGTCTCGTTCGTGATCCTCGTCCTGTTGATTCTACAGACGAACTTTGGGTACGCATACAAACAGTACGGAATGCTCTTGATCAGGCAGACATATTTTTTTTTTTTTTGACTCCATGCCACGTAGCGTAGCAGCACTTATTGCAGCACGTGGTGGCTACACAAAATACTAATTTCAATATTTTTAATCGTTTGTTGGCTTTCTAACTTTAAGCATTTATTTTTACCACCATCACTAAGCTGTGTATTAAATTTCATTCTATTATGACGATTCCTTCATGGTGTTGCAATTTTCACAAACATGAGTTGACATTTAAAGGAGAGTAATGCAGTTTTAGTTCTTTTTGTCTCCCCAACCCCCTCTCCTTCATCTTTGTTACATTTTTGCAAAATAACAGTTTTAATCACGTATAGCATCTTCGTTGTTGCAATGTGATGGTATTTCTTCGTGTTTTCACTAAAATACACTTCAATTTCCATCCACATTTTTTATAAGACTATGGCCCCTTTCAGGAAAATCGAATAACATTTCCTTTTCACTTGTCACCGTTATTTAAATTCATACAACGTTTCCAGACCTTCTTTCTTTTCGGGTAAAGAATTCAAGGGCAATCTTTTCCACGGTTAATTTGGTCACCCCCAAAACAAGTTGACGAAATCAGGAGTAATCGTCCTCTGGTGCAGTGAATGGAGGGGCGTGTCGGAAGTCCGAAGAACAATGGAGTGCAAAATGCTTCCTTCCGGTGATTGATCATGGAGATAGATTTTATCGTTTTTGGAGCCTAGAATCTTGTGCAATTACGATTCGGATTCATGTGCGGTGGGAAAGGAACACATTCCCTCAAATGTTTCAAAAGTGTCGCGAGCTAAAACCGAAACTGTCAATGAAATATTTTTGTTGTGAGAGACTGTGGGGTTCCGGACGTTTTCTTTTTATAGCTCATCGTCTGTTTAAGTACCACAAATCTTTTGTGGTGAAGTTTGCTTTTCAGTTTAGTACCAAACCATCTTCTGCGGTAATGTTTGCTTTTCTACTTAAGTGCCAAACCATCATCTGCGATGATGTTTACCTATTCTTCATGGGGCTTTGGAAAGAGAGTATCCCGCCGACCACCAATTATGGACTTTTGAGGGAAACTAACACATTTTCTCAAAGGTTACAGAAGTGTCATGAACTAAAGTGAAAGCTCACTGAAATCCTCTTGTTGTGAGAGGTTTTGTTGTTTCCGATGCTATCTTTTTGGAGCTTAAGTTTCAAACCATCCTCTACGATGATGTTTGCATGTTCTTCCCAAAACTTTGGAGAGGGAGCGACTCGCCGATAAATAAAAATTAAACGACAAACAGTTATGGACTTTTGAGTAAAACGAATACATATCATCAAAGGTTACAGAAGCGTTGTGGACTAAAATCAAAACTTTCACTGAAATATTCATGTTCTGACAGACTTTGCTAGTTCAAATGCCCCCTTTTTGGAGCTCAAGTACCAAATCACCCTTTGAACTACTGTTTAGTGTTTGCTTTTCATCTTTTTCACTATTAAACTATCCTTTGCGATGGGAAATTTGCTTATTCTTTCTGGGGTTTTAGAAGGTGAGAGTGTCTGACGTTTTCCACCACAATATTCTACGCAATTAACAAAAAATTAAGGGAAGCTACATTTGTGTACCGAAGCTTTCAGAAAACGCAAGGAGTAAACGAGCGGTTTAACACTAGATTGCCCAAGCAAGTAATTTTGACTGCTTGGGCGATATAGATATTACACATAAATGTACCAGAAATGAAGGAGGAGGGGGCAGATTACTACAATTATTAAAAAATACATTCATGTGTTGTACAAAATGTCACAAAAATTGTCTCATTATACCCATAACTTTTGAACCCTAATTGAAATTAAAAAGCAGTCAGAATGACTGCTTGGGCAATCAATCTAGATCGTTATGGAATAAAATAACTAACTTTTTTGAAAGCAGGACAATGATTTTTTGCAGCAAAGGTAAAGGCATAAAATAGCTTGACAAATGCATTTAAGAAGTCAACTCACATATATTATCTTTTTTGTTTTATCAATTATGTAAATTTTTATTCTTAACGTTTTTCTTCCTCACATGCTACTAAAATGTCATAGGTCATTCCAGGGTAGAATAAAATATTATTCAACATAAGTAAATGCACTGACTCACACTTCGAAATACGATGATCCTCTAATGTACCCCGAAAATAGGCTTCTTGTCGCAAACACTATCTTTTAGAACAAAATTGGTTTTACGTAAAGGTACACACACTGACCGAACAAAAGCCATTTTCCAGAACCGTAACTTTCCTTTGTCAAAAATTCCTGCTGTTTATGGTTTTTAGTCTGTGTTACTGACCAGATTTATTTACCTCCTCCGCCCCCCTTTTCACCTGAGCCTGAATCTGTTCCAATTCTCTGCTAACAATACTCATAAAAGATGCCAACTGAATACATTAAAAAGCGAGTATAAAAGGACACCAACCCTAAAGGAATGGGGGGAGCCATGAAGACTAAACACTTAAAGAGGCCTTTCTCATGAATCATTCATTGAATATCGTTAGAGGTGAATCGAATCTGTCACCCCCTGTGTGTGTCCATCTTAAATTATGGAACACGAGAAAAAGGAGGACGTACGTCCTCTCCTTTCAACAGCGTTTAAAGCTCGTTGCGAACAGGAATACATGAATGTTGAACAGTAAAGGATTTTTCGGATGATAAACGGCGAGTGATTCGATGCGGTAATGAGAATTTAATGACTTTCTGTTACGTGAGAGATTCCAGGAAAAAATCAAATCGGGTATGTAGATCAAACAGCCATTTTTGGTGCTCGACCTCTGCCATTGTATTTTGAATTGCTTCGGCTATCAGCGTGCATGGAATAGGAGGACGACGTTGAAATTTTAGCTTTTGAATTCTTATTTCTGAGAAATAAGTATAAATTCTTAGTTTTTCTTTTTTTTTTTTGTGCGTCGTAATTTTTTTTGGAAGTAAATTGCATTTGAAAGTTTCAGTTTTAGAAAAAAAATATGAAAACGTTTATTTTAGTAGCAATTTAAGGAAAATTATTCATTTTTTTGAAAATTTCATTGGTCAATATGCAGATTTGACAGCCATTTTTTGAGCTCAACAATTCGGTTTAGTTTCCAGCTTGATGAACAAGACTTTTTCAGCATTAAAAATGAAGAAAATAAAATAAATAAGTAAATTTGTAGTAATTTGTACTCAATGAAACTAATTGGTAAACAATTCATTTTTTCAAAGACCTCATTGGTTATTTTTGTGGGTTGGAGGTTGGTGTGGGGAGATAGTAGTTATGTGCTCTTCCCCCCCCCCCCCAGCTTATTGGTCCAATAATATGAATTCAAGTAAAAAATGATGCAGCAAGTATACACGATCTAACACTGATAACATCAGAAACAAATATATTTGCTACAAGTTGTTCAGATGTTATTGTTTTCGAGTTGCCCAAATCTCAAGTGATTTTCATCTATCAGTACGATGTTAAAATAATCACTCAACATTTTTCAGTAGAGCAGCTTTAAATATTTTTTTTCTGACACACGAGTGGTTAAAACTAATAATTTCACAACTATCTTAAGGCTGAAATCATCACAGTTAAATTAATCATTAATCTAATATAAATTTTGCAGCTTCAACAAAATAAATTTACGAAGGGAAACAGAGTAGAGAAAAACTTTTGAAACATACAAGCAGAAGAAGCAAACTTTTGAAAAACAGTAGAGTAAGAAAGCAAACTTGCTAACAATCATGGACTCCTTATACTCTTAAAATCTATCGATTACCTGAAAATAACAACAATATGAATTTTTCCCATCGTGACTATATGTATAACCTTGTACGCGTCTATAACAGCAAAATCAACCATGATTTCCGACCAACTGCACTTTGTGTATCACACATCCTAAAAAATATGATCGAAAATTGTAGAGCAGAGGAACAAAAAAGAAATCGAGTTTCATTAAAGCCACGCCTTCCGAAAATGGCATCTCGTTTGCGAAATCGATTAAAAGCGGACGCTTCCCATTTCCTTGGATATTCGACAGATATCCATTAATCGAAGGTGCCGTAGATCAAACTTGATTTATTTTCATACCACAGCAGGCATTAGGAAATGAACTTATCATCCCACGCACCAATACCTCCGGCTTACTGCATCGGATTGATGCAAACTTGTTGGTCGGACATCTTTGTTCACAAACAATATCAATCACATTGTATTGCTACAAGAATCAACCAATTGATAATTAAAAAGTGCAAAAAGCGGAAAAATAATGAATAAAAAAATCTCTCTCAGAGATAACTTGTTTATTGCTTTAAAACGATACTTGTCTAAATTTATTTGTCATTGTTCATTTAATTAAATTTTGAACAGCAACTTTTCTGAAACTTTGCTTCTCCTTCCAATTTAATTACCATTGTTAATTTTATTTATTCTTGCATTTAACTTTTAAATTCTACAAAAAAATATGCAAAACTTACACTTTGGTGTTCAAAATATTTAAGACTTTTATTTCAACTCTTCAAAATTTTGTACATTTTATGGAATATGATTCATCTAAATCAGTTTCAATTTTGCAAAATATTGTAAAGATTGCTTTAATCGGCAATAATATTGACTCAACTAATTAATAATTAGCCTAGTTTCACAGAACTTATTTCACTCTTTTCGTGATGCATACAACTTACTTCCATTAAAGGCGTTGCCATTTTTTAAAAATTAAAGTTAAAACTCAGTTGAAGCTGATGATAATAAAGACACCAAATAAGTTTGGTGTTTAATGCATTTGATATAAAAATGGCGGCTAGCAGTTAGCTCATGTCTGATGCATTTGTACATCTTGAAGGCCTCGACGTTTTCTTTAAAAGAAATTAAGTTCGTAATGCAACGGCGCATTTTTCGCCAAGAGAAATTGATATGTCCTAGGGTCACGTGGCAGATTCTGATTTTGATTGTAAACATCTCGATTTATTTAGGACCACCACGCCACACGAGTTTTGGACTGGAATAAAATTTGGCACGAAATTTAATCTTCCCCTGAGAAAGCTAAAGTGCAGTCTTGTTCGAAAATTCAAAATAGATTTTTTAAGTTAATATTAAGTAAAATCATAAACGTGCGAAGATCTCACCAAAGAAATGTCATACATTTCTGATTTTTAAAACAAACAAGATATATCTTTTTCAAACTGAAACTAGCTGTCATGGCCGTCACGAAACTTTCTTCTATACCTATCTTATGAATTCCGGTTACAAAATAAAATACGTACTCGCTCGAATAATTGGAGACAGCTCCAATTTCCCAATTATCGTAATAACCCTGCAAATGCAGAATCAATGAGCGAAATTGGAAATCATTGCAAAAGCCTTGTTTAGATTAATTGCAAACATTTTATTTGTTAGTAAAAAGAAATTGGCAACAGTTAAAAATTTCAAATCATTGAAAGTTTTCAGATGTTTTTATAATTAAATAGCGTGAAAGCGATTTTTTAATGAATTAATTTTTCGCATTGTTGACTAAGCGCAAAAATCACCCCACACTCCCCCTATGGCGATTGGCGCCAAAATTTAATCGATGCTTGCTTCCATATTGGGTTAGTGTTATTCCAAATTTCATTCAAATCGCAGCAATATTTCCCGAGATACAGTAGGTGCAATGACAAAATAAGCACTTTTAATTGCTCCACTCCCCTTTGAGATATTGACACACAAATTGAATCAGCACCTGTACTCAATAGGGTCTACCTATGGACCAATTTTCGTTTGATTCCGCCGGTTACTTCCTGAGATATAGCAGTCACCCCCGCGCAGAACACGTGCGATTGCTCAACCCTTCTTCGAGATATAGACAAACAAATTGAATCAGCACCTGTACTCAGTAGGGTCTACCTATGGACCAATTTTCGTTTGATTCCGCTGGTTACTTCCTGAGATATAGCAGTCACCCCCGCGGAGAACACGTGCGATTGCTCCACCCCCCTTTGAGATATTGACAAACAAATTGAATCAGCACCTTTACTCAGTAGGGTCTACCTATGGACTAATTTTCGTTTGATTCCGCCGGTTACTTCCTGAGATATAGCAATCACCTCCGCGCAGAACACGTGCGATTGCTCCACCCCCCTTGGAGGAATTCGCTAAAAAAAGTCAGGTGCACCAGTTCACATAGTGGTACATATGTGCAAAAATTTTTGTTCGATTTCATGCAGTAGTTTTTGCTCTAGCGCGGCCACAAAAACTGGTCACACACATACAGACTCACACACAGACAGACACACAGACACACAGACAGACATTTTCCAAAAATGGTCGAAATGGACTCAGCGCACCTCAAAACGTGCAAATCCGTCAAAATTCGACATTCGAAAATTTTCACGAAACCAATACTTTCTTCTATATATTAGATATAGAAGAAAGTAAAAAAGGTGTACTTTCAGTTTCATTTTTGTTGTCATAATTTAAAGTTATTATTTAGGTGAATATATATTTTTTATTCTCTAGAAATATGATCGAGATAAACGGGAGCCAAATAAACAAGGCTCTACAGTACATATGATAATGAAAGCAACGTTTTATGAAGCATTTTCTGTCAAATATTCGAACAAAAACTCGGAAGCACTAAAGAATTCGAAGAGGGAAAGTAAAAAAACAGAACTACGAGTCTAACAATCCACCAAATAACCAATTTCTTTAGAGGTACCACTTCGAAAAAGAAGGGAACAATTTCGTATAAAGAAGGATGACTCAAACTTTCTTTTGAGGGTGGAAAAAGAGCTTCGAGCTCAATTTCCGCCACTTAAGGGGCACCACGAAAAAAAAGGGGGGGGGGATCTAGAGCCAGCCTGGGCCGTGCGTAGATCTTGTCAGACGACGGAAATGCCAGAAAGAGCGGATTTAATGGGGCATGCCTCCCATCGACACAACCTAATCAAACGGCGTCAATTTAAAAGGCAAAAATTTCTTGTCTCAGTAAAACTGGGGCCATCGACGTAAATTTTTCAAGATTCTTTTGCTAGAAAGGTAGGATCTATAAATATGAAAATATATGTACAGTCATTCTTAGTGGCTTTTGATAATCGAATTTTTCATTGTAATTCCTCCACCATATTTTAAAAGTATTAAAGTTTGTTGGCTTCAAAGAGCTCCTAAAGCATTACATGGTTGGAAAAAAAAAATAGAAATAATGATGAAGATAAAGCAGTTTAAAATGAAGTATTAACTTGGTTCAAAGTCACACAGCGATAAAGGGTCGATTTGAACAATGTTAAAAACAGGCTGTAAGATATTTTTTAAACATAAAAGTAGTGCCACTTTAAGCCATAAAAATAATTTTTCTAAATGTTTCAAAATTATCCATCTTTAGTTCTCAGAACCAGAAGATTACTATCAGTTATTAATATATTGGATAGAATAATACTATGTAGGATACGAGATATACACAGCTTCAAATCGGTATTCCAGAGAGGCATTCAAAATAACCTCGAAATAAAGACCGTCGTGATACAATGAGATGTGCACACTCTTGCTTATGTTATAAGTGTTCTCCAATTTAGCCATAGCGTTTTAGTCGTTCGAGATTCGAAATATACATATAGTTGTGAAATTGCTTGCAGAGTTTCTGATTTTGAATTGATTACTTAGGTGCAATGAATTAATCCATAGTTGAAGTTTTTAAAAACTTTTTTTTTGTACTGCTTTCAGTTTATTTCAAAATCAAAGCACAAAATTTAAGGTGTCAAAAATTCTCTCTCCCCCTCTCCTCTATCACCTAACTTTATATATAGAGTTAAAAAGAAAAAGTTGAAAAGAGTTCAAACGAAAGTGATTTTACTTATTAGATTTAATTTACTTAGAATACAATAATGAGACCTTAATTTCAGCATTTTAATATATTGCTCTAGCATCATAAAGGTATTTCCTAAAAATCCCAAAGAGTAAATTAGTTATGCTGGTTTTGAAAATAAAACGGTGTAAGACTTTAAGATTTCAATACTTAACTGGAAACGGATCTAATGTTTTACGCAATTCAAAACCAGAACTACGATAGGTAAGACAAAAAAAAAAAAAAAAAAAAAAAAAAAAAAAAAAAAAAAAAAAAAAAACAACGAAACAATGGTATTACTTTAACCTTACCCAAAGTAAATACTTCTAACATGCACTCATTTCACTACAACTCTTAGTCTACAGGAAATTCCCGTCACAAAAACTGAGAACAGCTATTTAAGCTCAATGGGAGCAAGAACACTTAACCAGCAACTACTCTGGGTCAGTTAGCTCCATTAACGTCCCCAAGTTCCCGCTCCTGAGCTTGATAAACGTCGCCACTTTCGTGGGATTAAATTGAATTAGGAGAAGTTTCTGTTTTTGCGCCCATTGAAGGGGTTTCGGAGCTACAGTTTTATCTTAATGGATCTGACCTCAGGACTCTGAACCTTGAGGAACACCAGAGCCAAAGGGGGCAGTTCGCCAGCTTTTGTACATTTTCCTAATGAGTAATATTACGCATAGCCGTACGTCACGAATTCTATTATAGGAATATATTGAGGTATATGTATATGCTGAAATTAGCCAGAAATTTACACGGTTGTTCTGGCGGTTGCACGTGTAAATCGAAATCGTGCAATTCGCATCTATGCTTCGTTTTAGCATTTTTGTATGCAATGAAAAAATATAATTATCCATCCAAAACTGCGAGCAGAAAAGCAACTGAAATTGATTTTCGACGAAGAAGGGTTGGTTTACTACAATCCCCTACACGCACTGTCTGATCTTCTTTGGTAAAACCTTCCGCGCATTTACGCATGCGTCAGGTCTTCTCTGATCTTACCAAAATAGGGGGTGTTAGGTAAGATAACAATAAAGGGGAAAATAATAAAAAGCATTTTGAGCCGTATCAAACAACGTGGAACGATGCTTATTTCAAATACATAGTTCAGTTGAATATGTCAAAAGGATATAGCAAATGCAAGTTTTAAATTGAAAACTTCGGAAAGTTATCACCCACAACCCATCTACCCTTTGTTAAGTGGAACTGTTCGCGAGTGCCAGGCGCGGTTTTCACGGACGGACAGTAGATATACGCCTTCCACGTACCTGCACACCATGATTAGCCATCGTGGTCTGATTATTAGGGATTTTGAGAAAGGTTTGAAGTTAGTTCTCCCTCCTGGTTAGGCACTGCGTAAGTGTGCAAACTGCTCTTTGCATCAATCAAATTCAGAAAAATAAAACATATTTAAACTTTTAAAAAATGCATAATTTAATAATTTTTTCGCTTTAAAATAAAGATAAAGAGAGGAAAACTTTTAATGAAGTAATAAAGCGACATTTTACATCTTGGGAGAAAATTACGAGATAATAATTGGCGTTGTTTTTTCTTTCTTTTTTTTTTTTTGTAATTTACTTCATTATTATTTTATCTATAGATACAGTAGCTCAGCAACAAACTAAAATAAGTAAATATCTGATTAGGCCAACTGTAAACGCATGGAAACTGCCTCATTTGTATACATTTAAATAATACATCAAAGTGTATTCAGACACAAAACGTAACACATTGTGATAATTTTAATTGTTACAGTGATTTTATATTAGTGTCGATTTGTATTTTACTTAAACTATTTAGAAAAGAAAAACCCACGAAAAACAATGCTTTTCAAAAGCTAAATGAAAAATCTTTCAAGCAAAGTTGCTGTTTTGTTAAGTTTTCTTTTCTCTCCTAACTCTGTTTCAGTCGTTGAATTAATTTACTTTGTGCAGTACAGGAAAGGAATTTTTTTTTTTTAATTCTTTCTTTTTAATACTTTAATCGGGGAATGAAGGCAAGTAAATTTATTTTCCAGGAAAGTAGAAAGGCGATAAAAATATTTAATTCATGAAAAGAAAATTTCAGAATTTAACATTCTTTGTTGTAAAAGTTAATGAAACGAGCTAATAAATAACTATATTTCTGAATGAAAGTTTGCTTTAAACGTGAGATGATTATTCCTATTTATTGCGAAATAATAGACGATATCTACGAGACGAACTTTTAGCGGAATGTGAAAAATAATGACAAAATTAATAAATGTTGATGACGATGTAAGTGATGTAACAGGTTATGTATCACAAATAGAAAAAAACAAGTGACTTAACGATTGCTTGCAAGATAACGATACTAATATTATTTCTCTGAAAAGTGCAGGTGGAAAATTTAGTTTCTCAATATGATGAAAGGTTAAATTTATTATAACAATAACAATGCTAACAAAAACTAGCAAACAAAATGGACATTAAACTTTCAGTTTTTGAGCACATTATGAGTTTTGCTTTCATAAAGAGACTAAGTCTTTTCTTCTTTTGAATAATATTACTTTAAAGAGAGAATATTTAAAGCAATTACAAAAGAAAAGTCCAGGAAACACCCAATCCTGCATTCTCTATTTCGATAATCATCTGCAAATTTGTGCGGAAAAAACAATTTACGCTTAGTGCTTCCACCCACAAGATAATATCTCTAATAACTGAATAAAACCGCTCGACGACGTCCTAAATCGTTAAACTAGCCCATCGCCATGCTACTTGAGGTTTGTGCTCACCTTTTCTCTTCTTACGTTGGCAACGCACTCTGAATTCTAAGCAATGGTGGAGGAGGAGCTAAACAACTCCACTTAACGCTTTTGAGTCAATTTCTTCTGACCTGCTATTTTTCTTCTGATCTTTGATGCCTCTCTTTCGTTCAGAAAAATTGCAGATGAGAGCTTTCGAATTGTAAGGTCGGCGAAAGGTGAAAAAAACATAAGGATTCATTTCCATTTGATTTATGAAAGATAATTTTCCAAAGCCTTGATTTCGTCTAACTTCGCAGTTCATTTAATTGATTATGCAACACTTGTCGGCGATTTGAAATTAATAGTTGTTTTTCGTACAAATTTTTCAAGAATCATTTATTAAACAAATGAATGTTAAATCGTAAAAATACGGCATGTAGTTGAAATATCCTTAAGAATGAGAAGAAGAAATACAGATATGTGTTCATGAGATTTAAGAAATGCATTATGGAATGTTTCATTTGCAATGTAGAGAGATTTTTTTTTTTAATATTCATTAGTAAAAATTTCACTGGGGGTTTGCCGACAAATGACGTCATGCTTTGAAGAGGAGGGGTCGTGAAATTGTGGTAGTTGAGAAACGCGAAATCATACATTTTGGTTGAAATTAAAACACTTTTTACAACAATACACTCCGAAAAAGGTATTGTTTTTACAGTATAATACTGGCGGCAGAGGTTCCAGTTTAAAACTGTAAAATACACAGTAATAAACTGTAAAACTAGCAATTTTAATTTATTTCTGTAAACTAGCAATTTTATAGTCTACTACAGTAAAATTAGCAATTTTAGTTTATTCTGTAAGATTACTGTAAAATTAGCTGTATTATATTGTAAAAACAACATCTTTTTTTTTACAGTGTATCTTCATGTACTATGGCATGCCATGTAGCTAGGAGAGGGGATGGAGTAAGGTTAAGTATGAAATTTGGTGGTAAACGGAGAGGGAGGAGTCAAATACAGAGAAAAAAGTATTACAGTATTTATGGATAGCCTCTAGAACGTTTACTTAAAGAAATTAAGGTGCACCGAACGAAAATTTGACCAATCCCAGTCGAAACTGACGAATAATCCCCAGAGAAAATGCAAGACAAATAGAGCCATTATAAGATGATACATGGCCGCCGCACGGATAACATTAATAGGCACCATTACGAACATGGGGAGATAAGAATAGTTCCAGTAGCCTATTTCGGAACAATCGGAAATTGGAATAGCGTGCGGAAATTATTCCCATAACGATTAAAAGCGCAGTTTAGAAGCTATTAGGCGATATTTTGGTGAGTTTTGGGAATATGAGATAGGGCTTGAAGTACATAATTTGTCGAGTATAAATACGTCCCTCGAAATAGAGATCTGGTGTGTCCAAGGTTTTTTCTTGCGTATTTTCGTTACGCAGAAGAGCACATTCTTCTGGAATACGTTTTTTTAAACATGCTACACTTAAAAAAAACGAATGTTGTTTTTACAATATAATACAGACAATTTTATAGTCATTTGGCAGTAATAAACTGGAAAAATTGCTAATTTTACAGCAGTAAACTGTAAAATTGCTAGTTTACAGTAATAAACTAAAATTGCTAGTTTTTTCAGTTTATTACAGTGCATTTTACAGTTTTAAACTGGAACCTTTGCTGCCAGTATTACACTATTGTTTAATCCAGCCAATTTTATAGTAATAAACTGTAAAATTGCAAATTTTTCAGTAATAAACTGCAAACTTGCTAATTTTACAGTAATAAACTGTAAAATAGCTAGTTTTACAGTTCATTACTGCGCTTTTACAGTTTTAAACTGAAACCTCTATTGCCAGTATTATACTGTAAAAACAACTTATTTTTTGCAGTGTAGGGTTTCAACCTATTTTTTAATTTTTTCAGGAAGGTAGGATGGGGAAGGGGCCGGATTGTTGCAAGAAGTGAATTGAACCGTGCTTTGGAAATTGGAAAGAAAAGTTATTGAGACAGATCGTATCCAACCAGCAATCGTATCCTTGCGAAAAATCCAAGAAAAAATTAACAATTGCATCCTCGTAACATCTGAGACAAGAAAAATAACAAGTCAAGCAGTCCAAATAACAATCGTATTTTTATAACAAAGAAAAAATAAATAATAACATTTCCAAGGAGTCTGCACAACCCGCAGTATAAATATCTAGTGTTGAACGTTTATGCATTTCTCTTCTCTTTACACACTTGTCTCAAATATAGCGATGGAGCTCTATAAACTCGAACTATTTCCAAAAACACGAGTTGATTTTGTTTGCATTTAAGTTGTCTAATCCCAAAGCAAAAGGTGAATTGGGGAAATCATTTAGTCGCCAGTGGCCGGTAGCAGCAAATTTATTAGTAGCTATTTTTTTGAAATAATGGCCACATTTTTTACTCAAATTGATAAGTGCAGTAAGATTTATCTTATTAATTTGTTGAAGCTAATAATAGTAAATACATTAGTTAATGCAGTAATATATTTTAATAGAGAACTTCAAAACATCTGCATTTGATTTTTTTCAGAAAATTTTTTCTAATTACTAAATGACTTTAGTACATTTTAAGGTCATTAATTCTTTTACTTAATGGCCATTGACAATAATTTGTAACCGTTATTTTTTTCGTTTAGTGACCCATTTCGGTGGCGACCGATAATTTTGCCCTTTACCACAAATACTACAAAGTGGCTTGACGGGGATCAAAGAGACCTCTTCTTCATCAGATGTGAAACCTTTCATTAGCTCCAGAGAATTTTCTCATTGAAAAAACATTACGTCGCGTATAGGAAATTCAATGATAGCAATTATACGCAAGAACAAAAATTGAAAAGAATTGTTACGAAATGATGATACAAGACAAGACAATAAACACTAAGAAATCTTTTGATTCAAGTTCTCCCTTGCACAAGAAGAAAAATTACGTCCCTTTTTTGCAGTAAATTATTATCCCATTGATACGCCCATCACATACTAAAATTACTGTTTGCAGAGCTTCGCCTCTTAGAAAAGGACGTTTTTTTTTCTTTAGAGATTAATTATCCCAGCATTCTCTTTTCTCCGGCTAGTTTGTTTCTTAGGTATTTTTTTCTTAATAGGTGATGAAAGTAAATTTAACAGATGAATGACTTTACATTTATTCACGTGAAACAAGCACTTTGTGAAAGGTGCATTTGAATTCCTTCACAATGGGTTGTATGAAGAACAAACAAGTTGGATAATTTTTTTCTTCTTCACATTGAAACTGACCATTGCCATTCAGAAAGCCGTTGAATTAAATATGAAAGATTGTGCGCAAGAGAACATCCATTTTCTGCCTTCCCCCAGGGCCAGTTTCTTTATTTTCCTGTTTGTTGTTCCTGATGCATTCCATTTGACTTCATGCCAGAATAAGGTCATGAAACTTTAGTATTCAAAAAGCCCAAAAGCCATGCCTATGCTGTTAATTTCAGAAATTTTTTTTTAGCAAAGGTGGTAGCCTTTTGCAGATTATAAAATAATAAGCTGCCCACCAGCTTCCAGAATCCTTGCTTTAAAGTCAGATTGGGAATCCTAAAATGTAGAACTCTTTGACGAAAACTGCAAAGGAAAAAATTCAGGGGTGTTATAACTGACCCACCTGCTCTCTAAACAAGAAGACAACAAAACGTTGATGCTGAATGCATCTCGAAATGAACGTTTGTACAATGTTCGATTTAACATATTTATTGGGCAATTTCACAGTATCACACCTGTTAATTGTTGCACAAAACCCTAAAAAGACTCCAAATGCGTTCGATCCTTGATTGCACTGAACTCAGACTTTACTTCTATCGAATGCAATTTGATTTCGACGATTTCAAAAAATAATATTCAAATTAATAGAATAGATAATATCAGTAACGAATAAATAGTTAAAATAATGTTTGCCTACTAATTAGCATAAAAAGTCATAAAAAATTTTCTTGATGTCCAGATTCTTCCTTGCATGTTAGTATTTACCCTACGAAGCTCAAGAACTAAGGATATAGATTCTGGCTAAAAAAATAATAAAATAAAGCAAAAAAATCGCTCGGCTTTGAGATTATATGAGGTCGTTGCTTTTCACTCTCCAATTGCAACGAATTCTCCATCCTGGGTGCGCGGGGAACAGCAGTGAATCCAATTCCATCGTCGAGGAAATGAACGATCTTGCCCGCGAGTCGTTAAATCGCCTTGTTCAAATAATCCCTAGAGATTTATAGTGGCCAGGAAAAACGCCGCCCGGAATGTTTATTGGGACAATAAGGACCGCCTGAAACTACGCTGATTGGAAGGGTGTTTCAGGAAGAGAAGGGAAAATTGGGTTCAGGGAGGTTGTTGGGCTTTTTCCTTTTGGGGATCGGTATTTAAGTGAAAGCATATGAACGGCCGTTTTGATAATGGTAAATGTGAATCAAGATATTAATAAACAATTTTCAGTGCTTCGACTGAGTTGATTCGCCTATCTATCTTACACGTCATAAAATAAGAAGTTCGTGGCGCACATTCCGCGAAAACCGTGAAGCCTAGAAAAGTGAAATTTGGTACACAAAACGCAGTTTTTGAGCACGATATGCACCTTGAAGCCCAATTTTCGATATTTAAAAAAATTATACTTAGCATTTCAAGCGATCTTTTGCACTATTTATACAACAGACCCCGAGTTAATAATGGGTTGTCCAAATGAGAAGTCGACGCGTGCTTGTGTCAGAATGACAGCAGTTATAACAGCACCATCTGAACATGGATCTAAAGGGAGGTAGGAAACTCGGCAGCGAACGAATTAGGACGATAAAAGTCTGTCAACTGATATAGGGTAAAAGAGTTCTCCAACTATACTTTGTAAGTACATCACAGATAAAGTGCAAATTCCAAGTTTACCCCTCATAGAGCGTTTAAGAGTAAAACTTGTTGGCGGAAGAGATATTTGATCGAAACTTAAGTCGTACTCAAGTTAACCCATTAATGCCTAGCGTCCCTTTTTAGGGACGGTCCAAAAAGGGGTCTGAATTTCCCCAAAATGAACATTTCAACCAAATAATGGTGTTCAATTAGTACCTTGGTATTGTTTCAATTCGTTATTAACAGATTGCAGCACATAACCATTCTAAAGTGCGTTCTGTAGCAGTTTCAAAATGATCTTTATCAAAAATGACATCGTTCACAATCTCAAGGAAAAAAGCTAAGTTTTCAAAGTTATTCCCAGCTTCCCAGTTTATGTTAATTGCTGGTTTTATTTCTTCTTATAGAAGGTCTTTTTGAATATTATATCGTAGGCAGAAAAAAATTTGAGTAAAAAAAGTTTCTACCCTCTGGGGTCTATCGTAACTTTTAAGGGACGATTTTTCTTTCCTTAATAAAAAATTAATTTTTTACATAATATTTTTTTTATTATTTTTCCCGTCCATTAGACACTGTTTGTAACCAGTATACAAAATATCTTTGAAAAAAAAAAAATGTCAGGCATTAATGGGTTAAATGCGCCCAAGCCCGAACAGCGCATGAGAATACGGTGACAGTCAATCTTGAGCACTATTTAGGTGGAACAGCTGAAAATACTTGCGTTCAACTTTTCGGGTAGGGTGGCAAACAATATTAAATCTGCCAAGACCGAGTCGAACGAGCATTGTGATTACCAAATAAAACAAATTCGGTTTGAAAACAATTGAAACACAAGTGGCACATGAAGCATTCTTCTTCCCCTTCCTTTTTTTCTTTTTCACTCAACTTGTCCACTTTTCATCCAGTCAACCCAACAAAGCTGCATCAACATTGTGGTGTATTGTTATAAATAGCGATACACAATTCACAACTCTTCTAATTGTTAAGAATTTATACCAGTGAAATTTTCCCCAAGAATTCCGTTCAAGTGATAAATAACTATGTATTGTTGTGAGTTACGCTATGTAAATAGGTTTTTTTTTTTTTTAATGCAGAGACGTTTTGATAAAAAATTTTATCAGACGTTTTTCTATCTATTAGTTCATCATGATGTGTTGAGAAAGGAGTTCCTTGTAATTCCGAAGTTAGTGTCCACAGTTTGCTGCAAATTTGTGCATTTCAACGTTGTTGTTTTTTTCTTTTACTCTTCAGCACAAATATATTTGATTGTTTCTGATTTCAAATATTCTTAAGAATCGTTCCCTATTTTTTTTTAAAGTGTGATTACCTGAACGTTAAAACAACATCGGATTGCTGCATTTTCGTCCGTCAGAAAAGATTATGAAAAGAAATGTAACTTAAACTGGAGGAGAAAAAGAAAGAACGAAACTCTTCACCTGAAAACCAAAACCAAAAGCAATGCAGCTTTAGTTTCATGCAAAATATTTTTTTTTTTCCTCCTTCGCTTAAAAGCTTCAAAAAGACGGGTTTAGATAAAACGGCGGTATTGATTCAGAGTTTCGCCGCCTCGCTACAGTTTTTTTTTCTTTCTTGTCTTACTAGAAGCATGTTTAACCTTTTTAAAGGTCAAGGAACTTCAATTCAAGTACTTTTTCTGCAAACATGAAGTAGTCTAATAAAAACTATTTTTGTTTTTGGCTTTTGAAAACATTAAGTCACTTAATTCAAATTGCTTTTCGGAATAGATTTTTTTTTTTTCAAAATAGTTTGAATAAGGAAAATTTGCTTGCAAAATATTTACGATTGAAATTCCTTCGATTCACTGAAATTCCTCTAATTGTTTTTCATAGTTGAGAAATATTAATTTGATTTAGATCGATCCTTTATAGCTGTTACGGTATTTCTGATTTAGTCTTCCCTTCTCAGTGTATTAAGAATATTTTAATTAAATTATTGTTTTAAAATTATTTAAACTTTAACGATTGCTTTAAATATATTTCCAACATCTCTTGATGGACATTTCTGACAAAAAATTCAATTTCACTTTGCTCAATTTATTATATAAATAGGTCACTAATCAGGGTTAAAGAAAAAGATGGCTAAAAGGACGCGGTTACAAATAATAAACGTAATGTACTCTCTCTCTTTCTCTCTCTCTCTCTCTCAAAAGAAGGTACTTTGCTACAGAAGATATTTTATGACCACTATTTTTTGTGGCATTCTACTTTCTTTTCATAGAACAAATCTAAGGAAGCTTCTGAAATAAAAGTTCGATCCCCAACCATCTCAACTTCCATGCTTCAAGGACGAGACAGACCCCATCATTAGTGATGACAAAAATTAAGAGCCCACTCCAGCATCCAACAAATGCAATTCGCATTTGTCAAGAGCACCAAACACCCTTTTAACTGCCCAATAAGAAGGCGCATCAGATCGTTTGAAAGAACCAGAAATGACGTCATGTAGAAAGATAATATCCAGAAGAAGCTTTTTGTTCCGAAGAATGGCACCACGAAACCCAAGTAATCCATTACCATGATGCTCTGAAGAGAGTGGAAGATGGAACAGGCCTCTTCGAAGGTTACGTTTTCGAAGTACTTTTTTTTTTTTGTCTTTATTGTTAAAACAATAGCGGGAAGTGTGTGAGGCCCAGCGACGAACATAAAACTTTTTAGGTCCTTTAATGTCTCGCTTTTTAATCTCGCGTTTTTTATGGAGATGCTTTTAGACGTTCGTGATAGGACAGAAATATTTTTCCAAGTGATATGCTGCGACGGCTTCGTGTGAATGATAAGAAGTGTAATGCAACTAACAAAAGAAATAAAGAAACTTTTGTTTGCAAATAGTTCTTTGTTGGCAAGTAGATACAATAAATTGTACTTAGTTAGTTATTTTATGGGAAAACAAAGCAAAACAAAACCATACATAGAGATGTGATTCAGATTAGACAACATAAGCAAATTTTCATTACCAGCAACAGCAATAATGAAATGCAACGAAGATATAGCACGCCAGTGTTTCATGCACTAGTTAGCGTTGCAGATGACGTCAGGGGTGCACCGATAGGCGGTCACTTGACTTTCCAAAAACCTCCTTATTCGGCAAAATTTGGAAACATAATTACATTGTTGCAATTTTTTAATAACCGAATGCTCCCTTTCATCAGAAGTATTTATGTGTGCATACTTGTATTTTGTCCTTTTGCAAAATTTAGAGTTCCATTCGCCAAACTGAGAATTTCTGCCCTCCTAAAAAATGTAACTTCGAGCGTCCATAGATGCAATTGTTTTGATTAAATATTGGTTTATCATATGTTTTAACGAATCCTTTTAACAGAGAAATAACACCCTTTAAGTACCTTACCCACTGCGTGGTAACGGTCAATTTAATTTTTCATCAGCGGGTATTTTGGTTCCAAGTCTAGCTGCGTTTGTAGCGGTAAAGAAACGAGTTTTATTATAAAACACTAAACTTAATATATATAATGAAC
Organism: Uloborus plumipes; assembly: GCA_038373865.1. Classification (NCBI taxonomy): domain Eukaryota; kingdom Metazoa; phylum Arthropoda; class Arachnida; order Araneae; family Uloboridae; genus Uloborus; species Uloborus plumipes. The sequence goes on from JAXGGA010005637.1 coordinate 67,343, forward strand.
ACACATGTGCAGGGTTAATACAAACTTACGATTGGTGTTGAAAATGCTGAGATAGTGATAAATAACAAGAAAATTCGAGTTTTACCGATTTTCCGAGCATGAACTAAGTGGCATTAAAAGAAATAGTAATGGTTCATCATTCCATTAAAATATTTCAAAGCAATAAAAATTCAAAGGTCATCCTTTTTTCAGTTGAAAGAAAAGGTTTTTAGGCTGCAAAAATACATGTGATAAGACTCAAATTACTGAAGGAACGTCTATGACATCTAATACCTGCAGTGACGTCCATCATTTCTAGAATTCATTGCTTTAAAAACTTTAACTAACTGCGATTTTGATTGTTGGGAAACGATGGGGAAGAAGTTCGCCAGCTAAGAAAAACACTGATTTGTTTCTGAAGGGAATACCTACTATGATATTTTTTTTTCGAAGTTTAAGGGGGTGTCAATTCTGTTTCAATTTCCCAGCCCTTCCAGGTATTCTCGATATTTCCATGATGAAACCATAAAATTTCAAGATATCGAACTGCTGACGTGATTTGAAAAATAATATTACAAAAGATGCAAAATACTTACGTTTTGCAACGAACCTTTGTAATTGATTTATACTGATCTTTTAACTCTCTTTTAAATGTACTACCAAATTTAATTTATTCAAATTTATATTATTATTGACAACAGTCACAAATAAAATTGCAATATTAGTAGCCTAGCAAAGAAAATGCTATCATTTCTTCAGCAATGAAAAATTTCTCCATTTCTTCAGTATTCAAAATTTTCCCGATTTTTCCAGGTTATCCAGGTAGAATCCAGGTTAAACTGCTGTTTTTGGTAATGAAGAAGGTGGGGAGATGGAATAGGGGGTACTCACGTTGGTGGTGAGCTGTGAGGTTAGTGTGGACACCTTTTCGTGGGCCTGCTCCAGTTCCCGCTTTAGCTTCCTTATCTCGTGAGCCTGCTTTTCCTCTGCCTGGAAAATACACAGAGCACATAAGATATTAATAAAGCAACAGCACTGCAAAAAAATGAAAGTTGTTTTCACAGTATAAAACAGCTAATTTCATAGCAATAAACTGCAAAAATTGCTGATTTCACAGTAACAAGCTGTAAAATTGCTACTTTTACAGTACTAAACTGTAAACTTGTTAATTTAACAATTTATTACAGTGTATTTTACAGTTTTAAACTGGAACCTCTGCTGCCAGTATTATACTGTTGATTTTACAGCACAATACAGCTATATTTTACGGTAATAAACTGCAAAATTGCTAACTTTACAGTAAGAAACTGTAAAATTACTAGTTTTACAGTTTATTTCTTTGCATTTTACAGTTTTAAATTGGAACCTTGGCTGCCAGTATTATACTGTCAGAATAACAGTTCATTTTTTGCAGTGCAGCAGTAACGGAATCAGCAAGAGAAATTATGCTGCGTCGCCAGGGAAACGCCTATGTGGTGTTAAGTTGTTCCAAATTGATGTAAAAGCCTTGATTTGCAAGAATAAATCGATAATTCTGTGTTTCAGTCACTGCATAACGTATGGTATTAAATTTTATTAATTTCTTTCTAAATATTAAACAACTACAAAAAATGCAAAAAAAGCAAGATTAATTTCGCATGATGCAAATTAGAGAAAATAGATTGAGTATCTTTCAAATAAATTGGAGAAAAAGAAAGAAGCGAAACGAAACAATATTCGCCGGAAGCTGATTCATTGCACTTTGAAAACTGAAGTTTTAAATTAATACGTGTTGTTTATAAAATTATTCTTGAAGTACATTATCATTTGTTGTCTCGTTTTACTCGTTTATTAGCAGGTAATAAATATTTTTTTACGAATTTCCCAAGCTTTAAAATTAGTTCCATGTTTAGAGAGAAGAAAAAATTGCTCAAAACCAAGTAATGTAAAGTAATTTAAAATCAGCTCGTGTTAACGGTAATTTTTAAAAGCTATCGCACACTGCGATGAAATGATTACATAGAAGAAAATTAAAAAAAAAAAAAAAATCCGAACGGCCATTTCTCCCCTCCCTTATTCTTTGGTATTAAGTACTTGCTGAAATCAAAGTTAAGTGTTACATGAAATTAAAAATTCTTTCTCGTACGGTATTTCACCAGAAGAGCAGAAAATCATTTACCACCAGCGAAGGAAATAATTACGAAACTCAAAAAATAAAATCAAATTTTCTAACTCTGATATATCGCGAGATATATTATTATTGCAATTCTAGTTGAATAGAAACGCAATTTCTACTTAATCAATAAAATTAGAACTGCACATAGATGAATAAAGGACATTACTCGAAAACTTTTTTTTAATCTAAAAATCATTTAGGCGCATTTAATGAAAAACATCTTTAATATTCATTGCAACGAATGCGAACCGAAAGAGAACTGTGTGTCTGCGCAAGAGAATACTAATCCAACAAGTTGCCCATTTTATTCAACCCTCAGAATATTGAAAGTTCAGTTAAAAATAGAATTACACTAAGGACTGAGCTAAGTCTGATTGCACAAATTAAAGAAGTCTGTCTTAAAACGCGATGAAAAAGGGGAGGAAAAAATAGGAAACGTTTAAATGCGATCATCGTTAACGAAAATCTTACTATCGAGATTAAATTTCGTGAAAACCATTAAGGAGATGGTAAGACCTTATTCTGCTCTCATCTTCATATTCGGAGAAAAAAATCAGTAATGTTGTGAGTTTAATGTTTTTCTTCTTACTCTCGTCGCAATTTCATTTACCCTTTTAAAAGCCTTTTTTGAAAAATTCACTGGATTTTATTTCTTGTTTAAATCACCTGTAAAATGCTTAAAAAGCATATTTTCTTTTGAGTTCGTTCTAAGAAGTATAAATAAATTATTTCCCAACATTGGGTTTTAAATGGAAGAAAAAATCCTTACAGTTTCACATCTCTAAAGCACTGATAAATATTGTAAAAATGTATTGTATTGTTCAAATGGTAAATTTTTATTCTTTGCAAGAAAAAGAAGTAGCCATCCTTAAGCGTACATAACTGAACAAAATGTACAGGCAGGAAATAGTGGGGAACGGAAGACAGATTTAAATTTTCTTCTCTATCAAGCAACTAGTATTAACAAGTTCAAAATTGATTTAATAATACAATATCTTCTGCGAGTATTTTATTGGTAATTTGTAGCACCACAACTTATTTTTTTGCTTAGCAGACAGATAAAGTTCTCTCTGAACTTAGGGCCAGGATAAAAATTCCACGCCTAGTACACTTCACTTGGTACTGATACCGTTGCAGTTCGGTTAGAAAGTAAAAAAACATATGGCACTAGCACAGATTTTCTAATATGCGGTTTAAAACAATTTCGCACCGATGTATCAGCTGAAAATAATTCGAAAAATTATTCTCCGATTACTTCGGCAGTAAAAGCCCTTATTTCTCAAGAAAGATATGCAACATCTTTTAGTCAGACGTTTTAATTTATTTAGGCTATAAATATATCGTTCTTTTTAGCCTACTTTCCCGTTAAAAATAAAAGAAAGACGAAAAAAGTATTAAAAGTAGCTTAATGCATCTAAAAATATCGCCAAGTCTAAAAAATATCGCCAAGTTAAAAAAAAATATCGCCAAGTCCGAAAAATATCGCCAAGTTAAAAAAATAAAAAGGTAAAATGAATATCGAAAAATTAAAAATTTGAAAGTAGGGTATTGAGATGGGGAATTTGTGCGTCGGTCGGTCGGTCGGTCTGTCTGTCCCCCCCTAATAACTTTTGAATGAACATTCCGATTTGGACAAACTTTTTTTTGTTGGAAAGATCTCGGCGAGTACAGCTCATTCCCATATCTGATTTTTCGATTTGAACAATTTTTGGTTCAACTTTGAACTGTCCAAACAACCTGTCCCGCGATGCTAACTTTTGAATGAACAGTCCGATTTGAACAAACTTTTTTTTGTTCGAAAGATCTTTTCAAGGATACTTCATTCCCGTATCTCCATTTTCGATTTGAACAATGTTTCGTTCAACATTGAACCGTTCAAACAAGCTGTCACCCCTAATAACTTTTGAATGAACAGTCCGATTTAAACAAACTTTTTTTTGTTCGAAGCATCTCGGCAAGGATACTTTATTACCGTATTTAAATTTTCAATTTGAACATTTTTGGTTCAACATTGAACCGTTCAGGCAACCTTTCCCCACCTAATAACTTTTGAGTGAACCGTCCGAATTGAATAAACTTTTTTTTGTTCGAAAGATCTCGGCGAATACAGCTCATTCCCATATGTGATTTTTCGATTTGAACAATTTTTGGTTCAACTTTGAACCGTTCAAACAACCTATCCCGCGATGCTAACTTTTGAGTGAACAATCCGATTTGAACAAACTTTTTTTCGTTCGAAATATCTCATCAAGAATACTTCATTCCCGTATCTACATTTCCGATTTGAACAATTTTTCGTTCAACATTGAACCTTTTAAGCAACCTTTCCCTACCTAATAACTTTTGAGTGAACCGTCCGAATGGAATAAACTTTTTTTTGTTTGAAAGATCTCGGAGAGACTTTCCCATACATTCCCATATTTCGCTTTTTGATTCAAACCATTTTTCGTTCAATAGTGAACCGTTCAGAAAAAAAATTACATTAGCGTCTACGGGGAATTTAAGTTGTATGTTGATCCTGAACTTAAAGTCGGATTTCCTTCAAACTAACTTTGTAAGAAAATGGTTTTGATAAATAATGTTTGTAAAGTACTTTTCTAAGTAATCTTTTGTGAGGACTCTGATTCCGACTCCGACTCCGTGAACATGGCAGAAATGCAGGCTCAGAAAAAAAAGACTGAACGTACAGACGATTTTTTGTTTATTTATTCATTTGTTTTATTTTATTTATTATTATTATTATTATTTATTATCTTTTTTTTTTGCAGACGATTTTTTTTGTAACAAATTTTTCATTCACGAGAACATTTTATTCTTTATTTATAGTTAACAACTGGCAACGTATGAAAAGTGAAATTCCGGACATTTTATTAACGGACGATTTTTTTTCTTTTTCTTTTTTATTTTCTTTCTTTGATAAAATGTGTTTTGATGATCTTTGTACTTTTATTTATTTATTTTTTTTAATTATTATTATTATTATTATTATTTTTTTTTTTTTTTGTTTGAAAACGATGGAGGATTTTTCTACGAAGGAGCTATAACAGTTACTCTTTAAAAGGTGTGACAAAACTTTATTTATTCGTTAATTACTTTTTACGTGTCTATTTCATCTGATGAGAGGGGCATATTTTGCTTTTCGAAATCAGCTCTAAGTGCTAAAAAGGTATGTTTGACATCATTTTCAGTCTCAGATAATCAAGAGAATAATGATCAGATGCGAGAATGCCGATGTCGATGTACGGGAAAGTAGGCTCGTTTAGTTCTTGACAGAACTTCTTGTTATACTTATTTACATTTAAATGCAATTCATTTAAACACTAGAAGTGTAAAGTTTTAGTCCTGTGCTAAATTGTGTTGCTTTCGCTAATTTATATTCAAAAGAAAATACCAATTTCGTTTAACCAAAGTTAATGTTATAACGCGATTGAAACACCTGTCTCTCAATCACAGCGGTATAACGGGTTCTAACAATTTATTTTAAATGTAGATACATAAATAATACATAACGTATTACATTCAGCGATGCTACGATGGGACGTCACAAGAAGTCACTGCAATTTTCCAAAACAATCTTCATTCGGCACATTTTGCATAACCATTCGGTAAATTGCAACAATCCAATACAAACTTGCGTTATTTTTCATTTTTTTTCATGCCTGTAACCTGTAATACATCTTCTCATTGGGTGTAGGAAAGTTGCATAGGTTTCCATGATTGTGTTTTACTGTTCGGAGAAATTAAGCTCCATTCGCAAACTGAGAGCACACCAAACATTTCCAAGTGCCCCTTGTCATTTGAAAATACTCCCATTCCAAAAAGATATTGTGGTCACGCCACAGTTGGTTTCGGTTTCAAAGTTACACCTTACAAACGGTTAGTTTTGCTATTTTTTTCCTTTGGCAAAAAAAAAATTGATTAAAGGGAAAATTTTTTGAAGATTACAACACGGATTCTTTATTTCATTTCCTAGATTTCTCTCTCCAAAATCAGGCAGTCAGTCCACCACAGAGAGAGAACAAAATGGCGATTGGATTACCGGAAGAAGAGGATCACGAGCTCACTTGCTGCCATAAATCTGACACCTCACGCCATGCACCCTCCGCAAAACAACATCCCTTCTTATCGCTCCGAGGGGACATCCCCAGTTCCGCCGAACGGACGTTTCACTGACAGGTGTCGCGCTCGAACGAGATGAGGAATTGTCACGTAGAGCTGTATCTCTTGGATGAATCGTGTAAGAAAAAAAAAGGAGGGGGGGGGAGGCTTGGTGTTGGAATTACTCACGGAATCACGCGCAGGGGCTAAGATTCAGGGTGGAATTCGCAACGGAATTTCTGTTAACCTTTTTTGAGGATTTTCCAGACAATATATAGAGCTTGAAGAAGAGTCTCCCTTAAAAGAGCTAAAATTAAGGTTTAGAATTTTAATTTCACCCCCATAAGCGGTTTAAAACATTCTATTCACAGAGAAGGCCCACATTGCTTTTTTAATATCGAAACAACAACAGAAGACAGATTTTTAAAAGATCTAATTTCTAATTTTTGACGGATTTAAGGATGTTTAACACAGTGATTCTTCCCGCTCCCCTTTTAAACACTTTGCTCCGAAAAGCTGTCAATAAAAAAAGTCATTTAATGAATTATAGCGAAATTCCATCTGCCGTTAAGATCTGATGGACCTAGTAGTGCCTATTAATCTTTAGACTGCCTCAGTCAAGTAGGTGGAGTAATGCAACGTTTTTCTCGCTGAATGTGCTTTCTATATCGTAAGAGGTTATGCTAGGAATCAAGTGAAAACTGATACATCGATATTAATAGCAGAAAATTGGTATCAAACGTTTCAGGGGAAGCGCAGTTGAAACTATTCGCGGTTGGTGAAAAATACAAGAATGTGGACATGAATAAGAACTATTTGTGAATCTTTAGAGTAAAGATTTGCAAAAGAACATGATTTTTTTCCTTTTCAGTTGATAAGAGATATTTGGATGAATAATTTTTAGCATTTTAGTTAAAGAGCGGGGCGGGGGGAGGGGGGCATAAACTTTAAGGCGGATGATTTTACCCTCACCTTTGGGGGGGGGGGGGGGAGTGCGTTTCTAATGAAAATTTAAAATGATAATTCTAAAATTAGCTCTAAAATGCAGTGCTTCTTCAAATTTTAAAATTACATTATGAATGATTTATTAAAGGTACACACTTCCAAAAGCGGCTCCAAACCTAGTGTTACCCAGGGTAACACCAGGTAAAGGGTAACCCTTTATCCAGGACCGTTATTTCCAATTTTTCCAGTTGGGGGGAGTGGGGGCAAAGGGTGAAAACACAATGTAAATTTGCCAAAATTAACAAAAACTACGCCTACTTACATGTAAATACATTGATTTCCTAAAGTCAGGGGGGGGGGGCGATTGACACTCCCTGAACCCCGAAATAACGGGCCTGCCTTTATCTGAAAATTTCATCAGTTCCCGGTGTCACCCAAAACACCAAGTCAGAAAAATTAATCTAATCGGCCAAAAAAAAAAAAGCTGTAAAATACAAAGAATAATTACCTAAGTAAAAAAAAAAACTTTCACTTATCGTTTGAAAAACTAATCAGTATGAAAATTAATTTCAAATTTTATCAAATCTGGTTTTTCAACTCATGAACGTTTTCATCGTCTGTAAAAAATATTTTTGAGATCGTTCATCATCAATGGTGTTTGATTGCCACCATTACTTCTAAGTAAATACAGAAGAAGAAGCAGCAGAATTCGTTTTTAAAATAAGGAAAACTCAACATTAACAAACAAAGGGGAAAATATAAAATATAAAAACATCTAAATAAGTGCAGCAGCAAAACTCTTTTCCAATAAATAAATAAATAAATAAAAGAAAATAAAAAAAATAAAGCACAAAAAAATATAAAGTAATGCTTCACTTATAAAGATAAAGATATTAATTAGTGAAACAGCATAATTCTTTTCACAGAAAAAAAGGAAAATAAAACATTCAAAAACAAAAATTCAAACCAAGTAAAAATTATATAAATTCGTGCAACCAGCAAATGTATCCCTCTCCTCCCCCCCCCAAAAAAAAGAAATACTGGAAAGGAGCAAACGGTAAATTAAATTAAGAATGTACAAATTAGTGTAACCGCAAAAAAAGATTTCTTTAAAAAAAAGAACAGAAATACAAACAACTGCATAAATCAAATTAAAAATGCATAAATAAGTGCAGCAGCTCACTTTTTTCTAAACAGAATGAAATAAAGAATTGACTTACAAAAGAATTATTCATGTAAAGAACATATAATGTGAAATTAGCTTTAAAGATAAATAACTATTTTATTGAAAGTATTATAACTACAACTTTTTTTTAAAAATATTATTCATTTCTGCAAATACTTATTTTTATACTTTAGCACAAAGGCATTTATTCAATTCTTATTCATTTTTATTTCAACCTCTAAAACATTTCTTCCCATTATCGTACTTTTATGTCTGAGGTAAGATGCTACGGAATGCCCCACTGCGCCCTCTCTTGGGGAGCACTATGTCATTAAAATGGAAGCACGCAACCACGCAAGAGAAATAATAATGTTCTCGACAAAAACATGAAATTTGTTTTCATTATAACGAAATTATATGTTGAGGGAAGAAGAAAAAGAAAACCGAAACTGAAAGAGCGCAAAAAAATTAACGCTCGTGCTGCCACCTATGGGCGGGAAAAGAAACAAAAAAGAATCTTTACTTACCGTGGAATAAATTGAGGAACTTGTGGACACCAAAGACAATGCAGAGCCGTGTACTGCAATGAAAGAAGAAAGGTAGCGTTTTAATACCATGAAGATTTAAAAGCATAGTAAATGCTACAGTACAGAAAATAGTTTCGTCAAGAAAAAGAGCTGCTTAAATTTTTCAGGAAGCGCACTAGACAACTAATATTATTTTCAATGGGTGAATTATCTATTTTCTTTATAAAATTTAACTTTTGCATGATTAATAATGCAATTGTATTGTCTTCCCCGAAATTACATTTCT